>RJWJ010000652.1:0-192872 GCA_004363605.1 Indri indri | reverse complement strand
GAGAGTAGGAACTAGGAGAGTAACCAGGACATCTAATAGTCATGCATCTGTATTGATTATCCTTTCATTCTTTCAGGACATTCGATAAACTCCTTATAAAATATTAGCACACACTGGGAACCCTACAGCTAAATAAGACCCTAACTTTAAGCAGCTCACTCTGTAGTAGATGAAAGGGTACATAAATGAGTATGTGTTAAGTGTAGAGTGATAGATATTAAAATAGAAGCAAGAGGAAATAATCCCTCCATCTAGGAGTCAGAAATATTTGATATAGGAGGCAATGCATGGACTTAGTGTTCATAAAGCGGCTTGCCCTGGTCTTGGCAAAACTGGGACCAAATCTGGGTCTCTTAATTCTCAGTCAACGTGTGTTTTAAAAGACGAATCACGCCACCCTGTTGTGAGGAACCTAAGTGAATTGATACAAAAGATTACCCAGAAGAATGGAGGGGGAAATGACAAATAATTTTGAGAATTGAAAAACTCACACACCAAGGTATAAAATAACAGTATAGAAATATCCACCGTGATACTTGAAGAAGCAGGAAATTGAGTTAAACCTGAAAGAAGGAGTTCTTATGAAAAAGTCATCTTCCAAAATTAATCTGTGCAAGAACACTTACATACAGCCAGGGCAGCAGATTGCAAGATTAGGAATGGACATATTAGATAATGTGCCCTAGAAAATTTCTCTGAAGACACACTACCAAATTCTTCTAGGGGCCATCTTTCCTGTAGCTTTGGTGATCTAGGGTTTCTGGGTGGGCAGTTTATAAAGAGATATATTTCACTGATGCTTTGTAGGAATTTCCTAGAGGGAAAGGAGTATTTTAGTAAATTTATATTGAGGGCCTACTTGGTGGTGGCCATTACACTAGGGATGGTTCTTTTACTCTTTCCCAAATTATTTATTTATACACTTTCTCCTTCTGAAAGAAATAGAACTGCTAACAAAGATAAACAAAACATCAGATGCCATAAGTTAATATATAATTTTGGTGTTGGCTACAACTTTTAATTCTGTTATATTGTATGGACTCTCTCTCTAACTTTCCTATCATTTTGGCTATTAAAATTTAGTCCAGTCCAGTTGTGACTCCAATCTCCAAATTCCTACCCAGATCTCCAGTTTTAACAGTGTCCGGCTGAAAGCTCTCTTGGCCAGGGTAACTATCAAGTTGCAACGATTTAGAGTAAAGAGGAGAAGGGGTGGGATGGCTCTGCCATGTCCTTTCCTCCTCTTTCATTTCTGCCTTATCTCTGCTGTGTAGGGGATGAGGAAATAGGTGGGGGAGGCCAAGGTTACTTTCTGTAACTGGACATTTCAAAGGCCCATTATGAGAAGTGCCCCAGGCTTCTGAGCCTCTGGTTATATCTAGTTCTGGTTGCTGCTGGTGTCACCTGCAGACACAGTGGCCCTGAATAGATGAACGCAGCTTGTCTCGGGCAAGGCTTAGCTCCACACCAGCCCCGCTGCTGCCCAGGACCCCACAGAGAGGCACAGCTAAGCCTCCAGCTCCATCTGTGGTCCTCTGGCTCAGCCCCTTCTTGGGCAGCACTACTGCTCTTGCCCTTTTTCTACCCCAGGCTCCCTCCAGTAGGGCCACAAGTGCCATTGAGGTTTTCTTCTATGCTTGCTGAGGGTGCTTCAACAAGCACCCTCTTGTCTCAAATACATCTATGAGATTTTAATATTTACTGGTGACTGAGTGATGATATGCACTAGTCAATGCCACTAAGAGATGAATTTCTTATTTATATTTCCTGAGAGTTGGGGAATGTCCCTCCATGCAGGGCTATGTGAAAAAGTACAGGTTCTGGTCAGGAGGCAGAAGCAGGAACCAGGGGACAGCCTTGGCCAGGGCCTTTATTGGGGTTTCCATGGGAAGTCAGGCAGGGCAGGGTAAGCAGCTTAGCATTGTCTGCTTTGAAAAATTTCAGTAGTATCTGAGGTATAGGGATAGACGCTAGTAATTTGGTACTCAGCCCTGGGTTGATTTAGGGCAGGGGAAATATTGGCTTGGTGTCTGAGAGTTATATAAAATAAGTGGTTGGGGGGGAAAGGCTCAGATTGGTTGGTTTGCATATGAAAAGAACGCTTCCAGCCAAGCTCCTTGTTATCTCTGAGACTTGGCTAGCCATGGCTAGCCTTGCAGTCTCTGCTTGGCTGGCAAGAATTTTAGGAAATCAAAACATCATAAGATTCAGGAAATTAAAAACATGATTAATACACACCCATCCTTGGTCCCTCTACACACTTCCAGCCAGCCCTTACAAATTTCTAGACCCAAAGGAGCATCCAAGTACATTTTCTACACTTCAGAAGACAGCATTAGATTCTTTTTAGAACTTCTCACCATTCCCCTTTTAGGAAGCAACACCGAGTGAATTGTTTGTAGCTTCTATGTCCCAGGTGGATTCCAGCCAGGGAAAACAGAGGCTGTCCCCCTTTTTGAAATCACCGTAAATCTTTCTGAATGATTGAATAATACGTTTCCACCCCTCACCCCTCAGGAGTCCATACCTGCTGTTATGGACTAAATTGTGCCCTCCTCCCCCATTTTACAAGCTGAAACTCTAACCCCCACTGTGACTACATTTGGAGATAGGGCCTGGAAGGAGGGGATTAAGGTTAAATGAGTTCATAAGGGTGGGGCCCAGATATGATGAAATTAGTGCCCTTATAAGAAGAGATGCAAGAGAGCTCTTTTCTCTCTCCCCCCCGCCCTGCCCCTTTCTCCCTCTCTCTGTCTCTCTTTCTCTGTATGCATAGATGAAAGGACATATGAGGACATGATCAGAAGGCAGCCACGTACATATGAGCCAAGAGAAGAGGCCTCAGAACGAAACCCACCTTGCCAGCACCTTGATCTTGAACTTCCCTAGAAGTCTGGGATCTTCTAGATCTCTAGGATCTACAGCTGACAGAAGTGAATTTCTGTTTTTGAAGCTACCGAGTCTGTGGCATTTTGTTATGGTAGCTCTAGCAGGCTAACACACCTAGGAACAGCTAATTCCCACAGGTTAATGATGACTACCATAAATTCTTCTTCTCTGTTATTCTCTTCTGTGCTCTGCAGATTCAGGTAGTAGCGGTGATGGTGATGGTGGTATCGTTGTCAATAGTAGGGCAGCATCTTTACAAGGTCCAGGAAAATTTGTTCCAACTGACAGCAGTTAACTTTGTGGTTCTACCGTGGGCCTTAACTGCAATTTCAGGATAGATCCCACTCAACACATCTGGGAATATTTATAACTCCTTGAAAAAGGGAAGGAATCATTAGTCACATGGAATTTGCTTACAAGTAAATTCTAACTTGCCCAATAAACCAGACTGTTTATTACGTAAAGACCATTTGAAGAAATGGCAGCTCAACTGAACCCACAGCTTCATTTTTTTTCCTTTTTTTTTATTATCCCACTGTCTGGTTGCCCCATTTCTTTTATAAGCAGATACTGCCTGGAAACCACAATTGCTATGGAGCAGTAACAAGGGGTCCTCCACAGGCCACAGATTCTCCAATCAAGAACAGGTGCAGTCACACCCCCTTCACAAACAAAGATATTTTGTTTGAATGGGCACAACGTGGAAGAATGGGATGTATTAATAGCTAAATAGTGTCTTTATTAACAGTAGAACAGCTGGCAGTTCTATATGACAGCGCTCATTCCAATCCGTTTTATCCAACTGCAGAAGTATAAGCACGCTCCACCAGGGAACTAAGGGGACCACACGCAAGCAATCAGCCATTCAACAGCACTCTAATTGCTGCACAGTTGGAAGTGTGTTCTCCTCAGCCGCTGTTATTCTTTTAGTAGGCATTGTTGGTGTACTAGCCTATCTAGAATCAAGTGCTGCTAATGCAGATAAGCTGCTTGAAGAAACTTGCTTTGTTTTACAAGGCCTTGTGATCAGTCCTCCATGGGGGCGCTCCCTGGTCTTGGCTGATCATAAATCTTTGGTGCTGGGTGCCAGGAGGGAAGTGGAGGCAGGGAGTCTCAGCATTTCTGTCATCTCCTAGCAAAGCGGTTATCCTAAAGAGGGAAAAATAAACTCCCAACTCATAAAGATCCTGTTAGACCCTGCTTGAGAACCTTTCTTCGGGGCATCCTACTGAGCCAAAGAATAGATTCAGTGAGTCAGCGCAGATATATAAATGCCTGCGACTGTACTCCAGGTCTCTGAGCAGTGGGGAAGCTCTACTGCGAGAAATCCATGTCAGAGGATAATCAGTTACACAGGTAAGAGCGAGGAAAGAAGGCAAGGAATTGGAAAGCAGGTAAAAGCACAGCCAAGGAAGCAAATTGAAAACAAAACATAAAATATCTAGGCAGACCCAAAAAAATCATTTCTTCAGTGTGTTTATTTATCAAAGAAGGATCTGGCTCAGCATTATTAAAATCATTTGCAATGTCAAATAAAGGAGGCTGGGTTACTTTCTTATTCTTTTCAACTACTGTTTAATTTTCTTTGTGTGTTTATTTGCAGTTTATCCAGTGTAAGAAAATACTGTTTGCAGAACATTGTATCTCTGCCTTTTTACAGGGTAATTCATGTTTGGTAAGTTTTCAAAGTGTCCTGTAGGGAGAATATTAAAAAGCTCTCGGCTGTATTTAGCCCAGACAAATATAGGCAGATATGAAATTATAAAATCTTCCTGATATGCAGGGCTTTCTTTGTTCTCTCTGATCATGAAGGGATGAAATGATTCAGAGGAATAAGAGTTACTGTTTAGGATTTGCCAATCAGGCCACTGATCCATCTATAGCTCACCCATCGTTGTGACCTCTTGTTTTGTCCTTGTTAGCATGTAGCTCCAGGTAATAAAATTATAGGTTACTCTCATTTATCTACCCCTTTTTTGTTAAATTGCCCCCAAATGGCTTTCAGACAATATATTTTTTTTCCATCCCTACTGATGGCACTTTCTGAATAAAGAAGCATCTCTTTGGCCATGACAATAGATTAAGATGAAATGGAAATCATTGTTGAAAATAAAATAGACCCTAGAGAGCTCAGGACAGTGAAAATCACCCTTTGCAAAGACAGTCGCTAAAGCTTTAATAAAAGGCAACAAAGACACAGGAGACCAAGGAACAGACTCCAAAAGGAGGCAAAAGGTCATGTCTTTTGTGTGAACTCTTTTATGTTTCTTCCATGATGGGTTAAGTTTTCAGAGCAGCATAAATTCCCCACAAGAATCCTTAAATTCTCAGCCTTCCTGCCAAGAAAATGAAGATGCATATGCATCTGTTTGGAAATCTCCCAAATACATGTACGAAATTGGCCAAGCAGCCTTCGTTGCCAAACATTCAGTGGAGCCCATCACAGCCTCATGCAGAGGACTTCATTTTTCAGGGCGAAGGCACCTGCAAGCAGTGCCTGAAGGGGAGGAGGGGAAGGTGTGGGTATTTTTGGCAACAGGATGCCAGGGTTTGCTTTGAGTGGAATGAGCAAATGGACAGATTCCTCCCTGCTCAATGTGGATGTTTAAAGAGACATGCCTAAACATGTCCATTTTTTAAACTAACATTATCTGCATACAGAACTGACTTAGTTTCTCTTCCCCCTTACTCCACATTATTTTCTTGCTGTCTGGTTGAGTTTATTTGTCAGGGAAAAGGTAGTATTTCTGGCCCTTAGGTTTCAGGGTTTCTTAACCAGTTAAATCAGCACCTTTCATTTCAGGGAACGTGATGAACATTTTAAGGAGGACCCTGTATCTTCCTCTGTTCAGATGGTCATATTCAAGGGAGTGTCTGACTCCTAGACCTTTTCTGAAGCTCGGAACTGTGTGTAATCTTGAGTAAATCAGTTCTTCTTGTAGTTGCCCCTTTTTAAAAATTAAAGCTGTGGATTCCCTGGGACTAGGAACTGTGTCTTTGTTTTCTTGGCATCCCCAGGACCTAGCACAATGCCCTGAACATAAATACTGTGAAATGCAGAAGGCTACCATATTTGACACATGTCTGATCTGGGTAACACGAACGTCATCTCAGTGTTTATCATACAGTAGGAAAAATGTACATTTTTTTGTCTATTTAATACTTAATAGCTTAATAACTTCCATAATAATCTTGCGAGATGGGGCAGTTATTTTTATGTCCATCTGCATATAGAGGTGTTAATAGCTCAAAGGACACACCCCTGAAGCCTCCCCGCTAAGGGAAAGCTTTCTCTTCATTAGAGCACTGATTCATTTTTAGTGGAAACAAGAGTGCAAAGGGAGGTGTTGAGTAAAATTGCATTCGTCCTGGGAGTGCCAAAAGCTATGCCTCATCGGCATTTCCTGAAAGCAAGAGGGTAGTTGCCATCTGTTGATTTTCGTTCTTTTTTCTGTGTCTGTCTGTCTTTGTGCCCAGACAGATGCCATACAAGTTTTAGATTTTTTCTTCATGAAGATTGGTATTCTCATCCACTCTTACTTCCAAGGTACCTTTTGTGTAGCTGAGTCATAGTTTTTTTTTCATCAGTAAGACCGGGACCCTGGCCCCTGTTTTTTCTTCCATATGAGGGACATTGATTACATAAGATGATAAACCCTCCAGCTCTGAGACTGTTCTAACTCTCCATGCCAACTGCATGACACTCTTGCCAATGTTGGCATAGCCTTTGCCTATATTGGCTATGAGTAGGGACAGAAAACACCATCTGGGAGGAGTGATGCCGTTCCCTGTGTGCCAGACGTGCCAGGGGCCACTGACCATGTGTGTCTGAGGATGGTCTCCTCCCTCCTACGTGGCACCAAGCAGGGCCTCCTGCCCATAGGCTGGTGCTTGGCCAGACATCCGGTTCCTCCATGGGGATGAGGAAGGACAAGTTTCCTGATTGCAGTGAGTCTACCAGGGCAGCTCATTCCCCCATGAATGCCTTTGTGGTTCTTTTAAACTCCCTCTGTTGATTTGGTTTGGTCTTTAATATGTAGACTCTGATATCTCAGAGTCTGACCCAGTAACTCTCTGCTTCTCTTACTCAGTGACTCTAGGGCTTATGGTAACGTCTGGTGTGAAACATGCCAGGATTACCTCAGAGGCTACTGGGGCAGCATCACATTATGCCCCAGACTTATTCAGCTTTTGAAAGTAGATTTTTCAAAATAACAGATGAATTCACTAAATAAATTATGGTACTTATATTCGATGGAATACCAAGGCTCCATTAGAAAGGAAGATGTGGGCCCGGCACAGTGGTTCATGCCTGTAGTCCCAGCACTTTGGGAGGCTGAGACAGGAGGATCACTTAAAGCCAAGAGTTCCAGACCAGCCTAGGCAACATAGTGAGACCTCATCTCTGGGCCTGGTGGCATGTACCTGTAGGCCCCGCTATTTGGGAAGCCAAGACAGAAGAATCATTTGAGCCCAGGAATTCAAAGTTATAGTGAGTTACGATAGGATCACTGCCTTCCAGCCTGTGTAGCAGAGTGAGACCCCATCTCCAAAAAAGGAAAGGAGAAAGGAGGCCGAGCTCAGTGGCTCACACCTATAATCCTAGCACTCTGGGACGCCAAGGCAGGAAGATTGCTTGAGGTCAGGAGTTCTGGACCAGCCTGAGCAAGAGTGGGACCCTGTCTCTACTAAAAATAGAAAGAAATTAGCTAGACAACTAAAAATATATAGAAAAAAAATTAGCTGGGCATGGTGGCACATGCCTGTAGTCCCAGCTACTTGGGAGGCTGAGGCAGGAGGATCACTTAAGCCCAGGAGTTTGAGGTTGCTGTGAGCTAGGCTGACACTGCAGCACTCTAGCCCAGGCAACAAAGTGAGACTCTGTCTCAAAAAAAAAAAAAAAGAAAGGATGATGTGGTACTGTATTATTGACCTGGAAAGATGCTCATGACACAATAACATAAAATTATTTCACCTATGTGAAATTATATGTATCTATATCCATATATTTATATGTGTAGATAGATGTCTGAAGAATTGCTCCTAAGTTAACTGTGGTCATTTCTGGGTGGAAAATTTTGATAAGACTTAAAATGTTTTTTTCTAATGCGAGTGTGCATAATTTAAAAATTTCTTATAGTGGGAAAGTCTCATTTCTCACTGGAAGTGAGAAAATAAAGCTAATTTCATTTTGAAGAAAGATGTCTTCTACTGGGTTTTTATCGAGCAGCCTTGCAATCCCATCCTCTTTAGCAGTATCAGAAAGCATTTAAGAAGTGTGTATTTGTGACTGAGGAATTTTATGACACTAGGCACATTTAGATTAACCTTAACCCTGGCCTTCTATAGTGTTGGGGCTCAGAAAACAACACTCCAAAGTATGGTGCTTTAGCGTGCTAACTGCTTTGAACTAGAGGAGATTGGAAGGCCTCAGAGGAAGCCACAGAACCAGGGTCTTTCTGACCTTCTCTCATCCTCCTGTCTCCAACCCCTCTTTCTCCCCTGAAGCGAGTCACAGGAACTAGAACTCCTCTTCCCCAAACCAAGACATAAAACCTAGAAATAGTACTCTCACCTCTTCCCCCACCCTTCTGCGTAGGAGCTGGCCATAATAAAATTCCCTGACCTACCATGCCTGATGGTCATAAGACCATCATTCCAGAGGGATCCTGCCCCGTATCAGAGAGGAAGGAATGCTACACAGAGAGGCCAAGGAGGATCTGAACAGGCCTTGCTGAGTTTCCCCCTCAGTTTATTACAATTAGATCATGCCCTTCTGTCCAATCACATTTCTCAGTGGCTGTCCATTCTTCATCGAACTGAAGCATAAAAATAGATAGTTTTTCCTGGGTCTTTGGGTCTTCATTTCTGAAGACTCTTGCGTCATGTAAAACTTTGATTAATCTGTCTTTCATTAAATAAGTGTTGGCCGTGCCCCTTATGGCAGGTGAGGAAAGGTATCACACCTTTCTGTCCCCACAATAGCAAAATGGAGCAGGAACATACAAGACACACTGACAACCAAATGAAAAAGAAACTCAAAAATTCAGCAAACATGAATGGCCAAGGTTTCCTGAATCTCTATTGCTTGTTCCATTCTAAAGTCTGTGCATGCTACAGTCAGAATCAGTTTACATGTACAGAATCTGGGTGTGAAATTTTGAGTTGCTCAGATACAATTGCCATGGGGGTCTTAGAATTTCAAAGGTAGATAAGACCTGCAATGTCATTTAATTCACTGTCCACCTAATACATGACTCCCTTCATGCTTGTAGCTCTTATGTCTAAGGAAAAGTGAGCAAGTTTCTGATAATTAACAATCTGCCAAAGTTCTCAAGAGAAAAGAACAGGTTTTTTAATTTCCCCGAGAATATGTTCGGAAAGCAATTAATGGCATTTTCTGACAGTTCTAGGGTTCCTTCTCCTGGCTGTAGAGTGGGGGACATTTGTGGAATAGTGGTGGGAAGCAGCAGAGGAGGGGCTCTTCAAACGTTCTTCATTTTAGTGAGAATTATGATGTGACTATTAAATAAGTAATAGGGGTTAATACATTTGTTGGTGATTAATAATTAATAAATGATTAGAATTAAGGGGGAGGGAAAAGCAAGACAGGAGAGAAAGAGGGCTATTTATGGAACAAGGAAAGACAAACAGAGGTAAGTGTTACATCTAGAAGTTAGAATGACAGGGTAGAAGGGATGATACAGTAAAGACAATGTTAGATATAGAAGAGAAACTCTCAAATGACATTTAACAGACCAACATTGGGAAGCTAAAACAGGAGCAAACATACTATGTTTGACAGAGAAAGTTCAGAATTCATGAATCTGGAAGCACATAATCTTGCATATTCATGTAACATTTTCACTTATTACTTGGACAGCAAAATCTTATTCATCATGTCCAGAGTTTTAATAGACTAAAAGGAAAAATAGAGATATTAACCTAGGACTCCTAAAGGGTTCATGGACAGAATTCAGGGGCCTCTGAATTTCGATGGGGAAAAGAACAATTCTATTTTTACTAATATCTAACAAATTCAGTGTTTCCTTCAGTGATGCATCAAGGCAAAACATCACAGTAGTATGAGAAGCACCTGTGACTTTGTTACCAAAAGAATTCACAGATGATTTTGCAGGGCATTAAAGTTTTTTCAGAAAAGTTATTAATGTTTATGGCCATCACTTAGCTCAAGATTATAATAGATATTCCATCCTTCACCCAATTATGTTATTTATTGGCTTAATAAATACACACATGTGTTACTATATCACGAATGTGTATGTTTAAACAGTTTGATCAGTATATTTCAGTATAATTTCCTTTATATTCTTCTGTATTTTATTTTCTGCATGTAAACACATCATTCTGAGGAATCCATCATAGGCTTCACCAGCTGAGATCCCCTGTTTTTGACCCAGAAATAGTCCTCTAAGAGAAAACACTTGTTCTCAGGGCATGGGAGCCCATTCCTGTCCGAGGATACTTACTGTTAAACCTGCCCAAAATTTCTTCTCCAGTGTGACTAAAGCAAGGACCCTACAGGCAGCCAGGGGCTCTGAATCTTGCAAGCAATGCCAATCTATAGAATAGGAATAGGAATGCTCTTCCTGTTAAAGGAGATCTCTTATTTAGTTTTATTAAGTTTTGGTGGTAAAACAATTTTTTTCTCCAAAATATTACAGGGGTACAAATGTTTTGGTTATATGATTGCTTTTGTACTGCTTGAGTCAAAGTTTCAGGTGTGCCCATCACCCAGATAGTGTACATTGTACCCATTAGCTATGATTTCCCCCATCCCTTCCTCCCTGCTCCCACCTGCATGATTTCCATTGAGTTTTACTTCCATCTGTGCACATGAGTGCTGATTGGTTAATTACAATTTAATAGGGAGTACATGTGGTGTTTGTTTTTTCATTCTTTAGGTATTTCACTTAGGAGAATGGCCTTCAGCTCCATCCAGATTGTTGCAAAAGATATTAATTCATTTTTTATGGCTGAGTAGTACTCCATGGTATACATATACCACATTTATTAATCCACTCATGAATTGATGGGCATTTTGGTTGATTCCACATCTTTGCTATTCTAAATTGTGCTGCAATAAACATTTTAGTGCAGGTGTCTTTTTGATAGTGCAGATGACTTTCTTTTCCTTTGGGTAAATAGCCAGTAGTGGGATTGCTGGATCAAATGGTAGGTATACTTTTAGTTCTTTGATGAATCTCTATACTATTTTCCATAGAGGTTGTACTAGTTTACAGTTCCCCTAACAGTGTATAAGTGTTCCTACCTCTTCTCATCCATGCCAGCCTCTATTGTTTTGAAACTTTTTGATAAAAGCCATTCTTACTGGAGTTAGGTGATATCTCATTGTGGTTTTGATTTGTATTTCTCTGATGATTAGTGATGTTGAGCATTTTTCACATTTGTAGGCCATTAGTCTATCTTCTTTTGAAAAGTTCTGTTCATGTCTTTTGCCCATTTTTAATGGGATTGTTTTATTTTTTCTTGCTGATTTGCTTGAGTTCTTTGTAGATTCTGGTTATTAGCCCTTTGTCAGATGTATAGCATGTGAATATTTTCTCCCATTCTGTAGGTTGCCTATTTGCTCTGTTGATTGTTTCCTTGGCTGTGCAGAAGCTTTTTAATTTTATCAAATCCCAATTATTTATTTTTGTTGTTGCCGTGATTGCCCATGGGGTCTTTGTCATAAATTCTTTGCCTAGACCAACATCTAGAAGAGTTTTCCAACATTTTCTTCTAGAATTCTTAAGATTTTATGCCTTAGATATAAGTCTGTGATCCACCTTTAATTAACCTTTGTGATTGGTGAGAGATAGGGATCTTGTTTCAATCTTCTACATGTTGCTATCCAATTTTCCCAGCACCATTCATTGAATAGGGATTTTTTTCCTCAGTGTATCTTGCTTTCTACTTTGTCAAAGATCAAATGGATGGTTTGATATTGGGTTTTCTGTTCTGTTCCATTGGCCTATGTCTCTATTTTTGTGCCAGTACCATGCTGTTTTTGTTACTATAACCTTGTAGTATAGCTTAAAGGCTGGCATACAGATGCCTTCAGATTTGTGCCTTTTGCTTAAGGTTGCTTTGGCTATTTGGGCTCTTTTCTGCTTCAAAATGAAGCTTAGAACTACTTTTTCTAGATCTGTGAAAAATGATGTTGGTATTTTGGTGGGGATTGCATTGAATCCTTAAATCACTTTAGGTAACACAGACATTTTACCAATGTTGATTCTGCTGATCCATCAGCATGGTATTTGGTTTCATTTGTTTACATCATTCGCAATTTCCTTCCTCAGTGATTTAAAGTTCTCTTTGTAAAGCTCTTTTACTTTCTTGGTTAAATATATTCCTAAGTATTTTATTTTCTTTATAGCTATTGTGAAAGGTATTGAATCTTTGATTTGGTTCTCAGGTTGACTGCTATTGGTGTATAGGAATGCTACTGATTTGTGTACTTTGATTTTGTAACCTGAGACTTTGCTGAATATATATATGTGAATTCCAGGAGTCCCTTGGTGAAATCTTTTGGGCTTTCTAGATATAAGGTGATATCATCAGCAAAAAGCAATAGTTTGACCTCCTGTTTCCCAATATGGATACCCTTGATTTCCTTCTCTTGCTGATTGCTCTGGCTAGGACTTTTAGCACTATGTTTAATAGAAGTGATGACAGTGAACACCTTGTCTTGTTCCAATTGTGAGTGGGAATACTTTCAGTTTTTTTCCCATTCAGTATGATGTTGGCTATGAGTTTGTCCTATATGGATTTTATAATTTTAAGGGATGCTCCATGTATTCCTATTTTGTTAAGAGTTTTTATTATAACAAGGTGCTGAATTTTGTCAAATGCTTTTTCAGCATCTATTGCGATGATCATGTTATCTTTGTTTTTGCCTCTGTGTATGTGGTGAATCACATTTATGGATTTATACATATTGAATCATTCTTGTATCCCTGGGGTAAAGCCTACTTGGTAGTGATGGATTTCTTTTTTTTTTTTTTTTGACATGCTGCTGAATTCGGTTTGTTAAAATTTTTTTGAGGAGCTTTGTGTCTATATTCATGAAGGATATTGGTCTATAGTTTTCTTTTTTTTGTTGTGTCCTTTCTTGGCTTTGGTATCAAGGTGATACTGGCTTCATTGAATGAGTTGGGGAGGATTCCTTCCTTCTAAATGTTATGAAATAATTTCTGTAGTAAGGGTATCAATTCTTCTTTGTAGGTCTGACAAAATTTAGCTGTGAAACCATCTGGTCTGAGACTTTTTTTGTTGGAAGATTTTTTTATTGCTGCTTCAGTTTCATTGTTCATAGTTGGTCTGCTCAGGAGTTCTATTTCTTTCTGATTGAGCCTTGGGAGGTTGTGTGTTTCCAGGAATTTGTCCATTTCCTCAATGTTTTCAAGTTTATAGGCACAGATATTTTTACAATATGCACAGATGATATTTTGTATTTCTGTGGTATCAGTTGTAGTATCTCATTTTTCATTTCTGATTGAGATTATTTGGGTCATTTCTTTTCTATTTCTCATTAATTTAGCAAAAGATCTATCAATTCTGTTTATCCTTTCAAAGATCCAACTTCTTGTTTCATTAATCTTCTGCATTAATTTTTATTTTCAATTTCATTTAGTTCTGCTCTGACCTTAGTTATTTCTTTTATTCTGCTGGATTTGGGTTTGGTGTGCTCTTCCTTTTCTAGTTTCTTGAGATGACCCATTAGATTGTCAATTTGTGATCTTTCTGTCTTTTTGATGTAGGCATTTAAAGGTATAAATTTTCCCCATAAGATTGCTTTTGCTGAATCCCACAGATTTTGATAACTTGTGCCTCCTTTGTCATTCAGTTCAAGGAATCTTTTGATTTCCATCTTAATTTCCTCCTTGACCCAATAATTGTTCAGCAGTAGGTTGTTTAATTTCCATGACTTTGTGTAGAATTAAGTGTTTCTGTTGGAGTTGATTTCTAATTTTATTCCACTGTGGTCTGAGAAGATACACGGTATAATTTACGTTTTTTTCAATTTATCAAGACATGTTTTGTGGTCTAAGATGTGGTTTATATTACAGAATGTTCCATGTGCTGATGAGAAGGATGTATGTTCAGTAGTTTTTGGGTAGAATGTTCTGTAAATATCTGGTAGGCCCATTTGCTCTGAAGTCCCATTTAAGTCCAATGTTTCCTTATTTATTTTCTGCTTGGAGACTCTGTCCAGTTCTGTCAGGGCAGTGGTGAAATCCCTGGCAATTATGATGTTGCTATTTATCTCTTTGTTTAAATCTAGTAGAGTTTGCTTTATGAGTCAGGGCGCACCTGTGTTAGGTGCATTAATATTTAGGATTGTTATACCTTCTTGATAAATTGCTCCTTTTACATTATATAATGACCCTCTTTGTCTTTCTTTATTATTGTTGGTTTGAAGTCTATGTTATCTGATATGAGAATGGCTACACCTGCTTTCTTTTGATTTCCATTTGCATGGAGTATTTTTTTCCATCCCTTCACCTTGAGTCTGAATAAGTCCTTGTGGGTTAGATGTGTTTCCTAGAGACAGCAGATACTTGCCTTGTATTTTTTTATTCAATCAGCCACCCTATGTCTCTTGAGAAGAGAATTCAAGCTATTCATAATTATTAAAAGGATTGATAAGTGGGATGCATTTCTGTTCATCCTGTTGAGTAGAACCTTGTTGCTATGTTTTATCTCTTAAGCCATTATTTTATATGGGCTCTGAGCTTGAGCTTTTGGATAATTTTACAATGGTGGATTTCTATGTACTGATCAATGTATAATGCAGATCTGAGTACTTCTTGCATGGCAGTTCTGGTCTTGACAAATTCCCTCAGTGTTTGCTTGTCTGAAAATGTCTTTACTTCTCCTTCATATAAGAAACTTAGTATTCCAGGATACAAAATTCTAGGCTGGCCATTGTTCTGTTTAATAATATTGAAGATGGGGCCCAATCCCTTCTGGCTTGTAAGGTCTCCGTTAAGAAGTTTGCAGCTAACCTGATGGGTTTTCCTTTGTAGTTACCTGATGGAGTTATCTTATGGCTCACAGGAGTTCCTCCTTCATGTTAAGTTTGGCCAGTCTGATGACCGTATATTGTGGTGATTGCCTCTTTGTGATGAATCTCCCAAGTGTCCTTTGAGCTTCTTGCACCTGGATATCTAATATTCTAGAAAGACCAGAGAAGTTTTCCATTATTCCTTCAATTAGTTTTTCCAACCCTTGTGTGATTTCTTCTTCACCCTCAGGGATACCTATAATTCTTATTTGGCCTCTTTACAGAATCCCATATTTCTTGTAGGCTTTTTTCCTTCCTCTTAATTCGCTGTTCTTTATCTTTGAATGATTTGTTTAATTCAAAAGTGTTGTCTTCAAGCTCTAAAATTCTTTCTTCTGCCTAGTCTATTCTTAAGACTTTACACTATGTTTTGTTTCTTTGAATGAATTTTTATTTCCGGAAGTTCTATTTGATTTTTTTAATAATTCAATTTCTTTAGTGAATTTTTCATTCATTTCCTAAATTTTTTTTGTGGGTTCTTTGTGTTGGTTTTCCATTTGCTCTGTATTTCTTTGAGTTTACTTATAATCCATATTTGGAATTCTTTATATGTTTTTTCAATATTCTGATTTTTATTGATGTCTATTGCTAGAGAGCTGTTGTTCACTTTTGGGGGTGACCTTTCCCTCTGATTCTTCATGCTTGCAGAGTTTTTTGCTGATGCCTTCACATCTGGAGCAGCTGTTGCTTCTTATTTTTGGATTTTCTTTTGTTTAAATAGTGTTGCACCCAGTTTAATCTTTGAGATAGTGGGTGATGCTTGTGAGTGAGAATCAACCCTGTATGATTGAGTCAGAGAATGCTATAAAGGGTGTGAAAATTGACCTCCCTGTCAGTAGGTAGTACTTGCCAGAAGGAACATGCTACGATATTGTTTTTGCATCCTGTTACCATCTCCAGTCCCTTAGGAGAAGCACCCAAATGACCCAGATGATGGGTGGGGTCCTAGAACTGCAGGTGAGTCCTAATTCTCTTCCACAGCAGAGGTGGGTGAGGGAGTGTATCTGGGTGGGGCTGGGTTGGGTGAACTTTTGCTCAGGCTCCACAAAAGTTAGCAAGGTATCTGTTTCAGCACGGCTCAAAGGTCTGCCCCCAGCTTCTGGGTAAAGCCTCCTGCAAGGGGATGAAGCGGCCCCACCCAACAAGAAAGTGGAGGGGGGGCTGTGTGAGATTCACAATCTGGCAGTCTAGGGTAGGCCTCACTCTTCTCTGCCTCCCCTGTTCTGAGTTTTTCCCTCCAGCATCTGCTGGCAGGTAGGAGCTCAAGCCAGCCAGACTCCCTCATGACTGTGATGCGGGCTGGGAATTTCCCTCCCCCAGATCCCAGCCTGAGCTGACAGTGCAGCTCTCCTATGGGGGAGGGGTGCCTTGTGAGCATGCTGCAGCTGGGACCCATACTGCACTCTGCCTCCAATCTGCCCATGTGCGTTCCCTTGCCTCCAAAGACTAATTCACAAATCTCACCTCCATGCCCCCAAGCAACACAATTGAGACCTGGGAGTATGGGAACTGGACTGTGGGTCTGTCCCTGGGTCCCTGAAGATCAATCCCTGACCATGCCAGAGAGAAGTGTGCTGGTCCCATGTTGCCTGTGGGGTGCCCAAGCAGATTTGATGTCCCTATGCCTTGGGGCATGCTCTGCTCTGATGCACTGGGCAAGCAGCACCAGGGAGAACTGATGGGCAGGAAGCTCACAATCTGAGCACCCCTAAGTACACTGCAGGACCCTAACAGGAAAGGGCTGAGGCCCATTCTATACGAAAGCCTTGGTGTGGTGGCTTAATTTTCTCTCTTGGCAGCTGTGGATGGGGGAGGGGAAGGGCAGAAAAAGAGCCTGGATGCAGGAAAGCTGCCACTCTGGTATGTCTGTCTCTCCCACTGGGAGGCCACCCACCCAGAATGTCAAGGCACTGGAGTCATGCAAGTCATCTGGGACCCACTGGAACCCTGTGGCTCCTGTAATCTGGACCAGAGTTGGAAAATGTCTGCATGGAAATGAGCGAGACGGGATCTGAGGAGTTGAAGCCCCCTGGGGAGGAGAAAGGTACACAGTGGGTAGAGAAGCAATATGGTGCCTGCCGTCCTGGCTCGGGTCTGAGGGGCGGGAAGTGCCCCTGGGGGGCAGGTGGGAGCCCGATGCCCCGTCCACAAGAAGCTCCCAGCTCACCAGCAGCAGTGGCAGCCTCTGGGCTCGTGTAGGTAGAAGGTCTCTCCAGCAGCTCAAGAACTCACCGTCTGTCTGTCAGAGATGTGAGGGAGGGAGAAATGGACCGCTCCACCTACCCTTCTCAGTGGTCTCCAAGCCTCTCAGCGGTTGATCTCACTGATACCTTGCTCCTTCCTGTTCTGCTCTGCAACTTCTTACCATGGAGTCTCTGGTAGGTTCTGGAACGTTTCCCTTGGAATTATAACTGATCAATGTCTGTTTGTTTGTTTTTCTTTTTTTGTCTAAAACTTTTCCTTCTTTCTGAGACAATCTGGCAGCTGGTGTCTCTGGTCTGCGATCTTCTCTACAATCCCACTTTGCCCTGAATCTTGACTCTTATCTCCTAGCTGTGCGACCCTGCACAAGTTACTTAATCTCTTTGAGCCTATGTTTGCCCTCCCTGGACTTCTGTGAGAAATGGTAACATAATTTGATAAGATGCCTCTGGAAAATAAATTATATTAATATAAAATATTATGTTTATAATTATGTTTATAAAGGAAATAGATGTATGGAAGTGATACTCAGGACACCTCCTCTGGGTTGAGGATGCTTTAACTGGTCCTCAGTTGACAAATACTTATGTCAGTGCTCATGTTCTGAAAGTTCCCATCCTTTCAGTAGGTGTAATGATCCCAAACCCAGTTGAAATGAGTAAAGCTTAAGTACAAAGGTGCAAACATCCGTTTGCTTTAAGTGATTGTATTTTGCCCACATTGTCTGTACCAGTCTGTGCATATAACGCTCTTGTGATAATTCCATCCAAATGGACAGATGGCAATGAAGGGGGGAAAAAAACCAGGAAAGCTCCATAGCTATGGCTTGTGTGTTTCCAACAAAAGACGCACCTACCCGACTCTGCCTCTTTCAAGCAGCTACAGTGTGGAGCTTATAGCAGATGGTTCTGTCACGTCAGGCCCACAGCTGTGTGTTTCTGGCACAAGAACAATGTTTGAATTCTGTACAGAAATTTTGTAAGATATGTTTCTTGTTGCCTTTTCATGAATTTTATTTGGTAATTTTTTTAAACCATAAAGAGTCTGGAGACCATATTGAGAAAACGTTGGCAACGGAAAGCTATTTGTTAGCTAGCCAGATTTATTTAAAGAGAATCAATCACATGTAATTTCTGGAAGAGAAGCAGCCGTTGGCAGTGATTGTGCATCCCAACAAACTCTTGAGTTGGAACTGCAGCCACTCAGTGTTTCTTCCCCTGCTCTCTTAAAATTAGATTTCTTACCAACGTTCACAGCCAGGTAGAAAAGAGGCCTGAACATTTACTCTCTGAGTATATTCAACACATATACTTTCAGACTGAAGGGAAAAGAAGTAGAAAGTATTCAGAATTTTTTTTTTTTTTTTTTTTTTTTTAGCTAATAAGGTACAATGTTGCCTGATTTCATAGAAGTGGCGCCAAGTCATTTCTGGGGCTGCTTTGAAGTATTTTAGCCATTTTTATTCTAGGAACACTCAGGATAACATCATGGGACAATTTCTATGTCACCTATACTCCCTTCCCCCAAGGAAGTTTTAACCTTGCACATGGGGGTGTGTATGTGTGACCAGACCCCACTTCCATTTCAGTTGACTTTCCAAGATAACCCAGCAAATCAAACACAGACATAGGACACAGGCCTCTGTAAAACCAATCACAAATAGAATTTGGCAGGATATACTGATATATTTAAAGAATACTGAACTGGCCACTTTCAAGCAGAGATATAAACACTGTGTGGGTTTTAAGACATTTTTTGTTTTTAAAGAAAATGCATACTTTCCCTCTGGAAACCCTGTCATTTCCTCCCAGATCCTTTAATCCTAAACTTTGTGTCTAAAATAAATTTAGGGTGGTTCCCACTATGTTGTTGAAAGGTCCCAGGGATTGCTACTGTTATCAGAGAAAGGGTTCCAGTGCCATTCATGGCATTATTCAATAGTGTGTTGGGCTAATGTGTGTCTGCACCTGGCAGCCAGCACTCACTCCAGGCTGTTCTTAGGAGCCGTTCCCCTGATTGACAGTATCCTGTGACCAGGGTCAGGGCTGCAGCAGCTGCACATGGGAGCAGATTCCTCTCACTCACACTTGATGGATAAAGCAGAAGAATCAGGCAGTGAGATCCATATTAATGGCTGTAGCTAGCTTTCTCTTTCATGATTTTCTTGCTTTTTCATTTTGTTTGAGATTGAATTTGAAAGTGAACTTTGTTCCACACTGTAGCCTATGGCAGTGGGCAAAGAAGATGAAACTGCACGGAGGAATAGCATGCATACTGCACACACCAAAAGTAGATGTATGAAAAATGGAAATGACAAGGATGGTTAGGCCTAACTTGCTTTTTACAGGAGCTAAACTTCCACCAGAGTTTTCGAGAGAGGCTGTATGGTGGAGAATGCACTGGAGTTTTAGGAATCTTCACATAACTGGCTTTCCTGGGGAGACGTGGAGGCTGGCTCCCACATACTCAAGTGGATCTGAAAAGCAAGAAAATAATCATGTCAGCAATCACAGCTCAAACACCCATGTGTCACCTATTTGCTGGGTGTGATGCTTTGTTAGGAATCAAATGGCTATGCAAACCTGCTGTCAGAAAAGAAAAACACAACGGTTAGTAATGACCATCTGAAAAAGACAATGCCGTCTCCCAATAAAAGTCCCCCAACCCACCCCTGTCCCCATTTCCAACCCTATCCTGCCCAGATTCCATCACCACCAAGGCAACTTTGTCAGTGGCAGTGAGTTGGGGCTGCATTTTACTTGTAACGAAATTTACTGTAAAACATTCCCATCCTTCTCATGTTCTTATATTCCTGGTACTTCTTTTGCAAATATTTTCTGCCTGTCCGTGGCTTGTCTTTTTATTCTCTTGACAGTATCTTTCACACTGCATAAGTTTTTAATTTTAATGAAATCCAGCTTATCAATGATTTATTTCATGGACTATGCCTTTGGTAAAAAGTCTTTACCATACCCAAGGCTACTTAGATTTTCTTCTATGTTATTTTCTAGGAGTTTTATAGATTTGTGTTTGCATTCAGGTGTATGATCTATTTTGAGTTAATTTTTGTGAAGGGGGTAAGGTATGTGTCTAGATTCATTTTTTGCATGTGGATGTCCAGTTGCCCCAGCACTATTTGTCAAAAAGACTGTCTTTTCTCCCTTGTACTGTCTTTGCAAGCTGTCAAAGATCTATTGACTGTTATCTTCGTCTGTTTTGCACTGCTGTAACAGCATAACACAGACTGGGCAATTTACAATAAATGGAAATTTATTGACTCAAGATTCTGGAGGCTGGAAAGTCCAAGACTGAGGGCCTGGCATCTGGCAAAGGCCTTCTCACTGTGCCATCCCATGACAGAAGGGAACAGAAGAAAGGAGGTGGGGGGAGAAAGAGAGAGAGGGAGAACAAGAAGGGGAGAGAGAAGGAAGAGAGCTGAAGTCATCCTTTTACAAGGAACCCACTTGTGATAACATCATTAACCCATTCATGAGGGCAGAACCCTCATGGCCTAACTATCTTGCATTAGGCCCCACCTAATCGGGGATCCATATTTGGGATTAAGTTTCTAACACATGAACTTTGGGAGACACATTCACACCATAGCCACTATATTTATGTAGGTCTATTTCTGGGTTCTCTATTCTGTTCCATCGATTTATCTGACTTTTCTTTCACAAGTACCTCACTGTCTTGATTACTGTAGCTTTATCGTGAGTCTGGAAATCAGGCAGTGTCAGTCCTCTAACTTAGTTTCTCCTTCAGTATTGTGTTGGTTGTTCTGAGTCTTTTGCTTCTCCATATATACGTTAGAATCTGTTTGTTGATCTCTACAAAATAACTTGCTAGGAACATTTCTGTTACTTCCTTGACCTAGAATCTCTCACAGTGACTCACTTCAGAGAATTTTAAAAAATTTTAATGCCCAGTCCTTCCCCAAAAGGTTCTGCATTAATTAGGCTGGGTGGATGGTCTCATCTGTATGGTTTAAATCTTCTCAGAAGTGATTTTAATATATCAAACCAATACATCTATATATCAAACTCCTGTGGTTTATATAAAGAATGTTGGTAGGAAAACAGACAGGAAAGGCCATTCTGATGAGGTCCCAGGTGAAGAAGATGGATATCTTATTAGAAACTGGAGTAAAGGCCATCCTTGTTGTTATGAAATGACAAAGGACTTGGTTGAATTGTGTTCATGCCCTAGGGCTTTAGAGAAGGCAGAAATTTAAAAGCAGTGAACTAGGATATCCAGTGGAAGACATTTCCAAGCAAAAATATAATCATGTGCCACATACAACATTTCAGTCAATGATGAACCACATATGCAATGGTGGCTCCATAAAATTATAATGGAGCTGAAAAATTCCTATCACCTAGTGACACTGTAGCCATCATAATGTAATGCACTAGTATCATGCATTACTAAAGTGTTTTGTTTGTGGTGATGCTGATGTAAACAAATCTATTGTGCTGCTAGTTGTATAAAAGTATAGCACATACAATTATGAGCATTATATAATGCACATTGAGAATGACAATAAGCATATTTAGGTAATGCACATTGATAATGATAATAAGCAATTATGTTACTGGTTTACGTATTTACTATACTATATTTTTAATCATTATTTTAGAGTGCACTTCTTCTCCTTACATAAAAATAGAGTTAACTTTAAAATAGCCTCAGGCAGGTCCTTCAGGAGGTATTCCAGAAGAAGGCATCATTATTATCATAGGAGATGACAGCTCCATGCATGTTATTGCTCCTGAAGACCTTCCAGGGAGACAAGATGTGGAGGCAGAAGACAGTGATACTGATAATTCTGACCCTTTGTAGGCCTAGCTAATGTGTGTGTTTGTATCTTTGTTTTTAACAAAAAAGTTTAAAAGTGAAAAAAACTAAAAATAGAAAAAAGTTTATAGAATAAAGATATAAAGAAAGAAAATATTTTTGGACAGCTGTACAACATGTTTATATTTTAAGCTAGGCATTATTACAAAAGAGTGAAAAAGTTAAAAAAAATTAAAAGTTTATAAAGTAAAATAATTATAGTAAGCTGAGGTTAATTTATTATTGAAAAATTATTTTTAATAAATTTATCATAGCCTAAGTGCACAGTGTTTATAAAGTCTACAGTGGTATATAGTGATGCCCTAGGCCTTCACATTCACTCGCCATTCACTCACTGACTCACCCAGAGCAGCTTCCAGTCCTGCAAGCTCCATTCATGGTTAGTGCTCTATATGGGTGAATCTTTTTTTATCTTTTATACCATCTATTTACTGTATCTTTTTTATGTTCAGGTATGTTTAGATACACAAATATTTACCATTGTGTTAAAATTGCCTACAGTATTCATTACAGTAGCATGCTGTAGAGGTTGTAGCCTAGGAGAAATAGTCTGGGTGAGTGATAGGCTATACCATCTAAGTTTGTTTACGTATGCTCTATGATCTTTACACAATGATGAAATCATCTAACTACACATTTCTCAGAACATATATATCCCTTTCATTAAAGTAATGCAAGGCTATATTAAAGGAGCTGTGTGGCTACTTTTAAGCACATATAGTAAGATGTGAGAGGAAAGAAATGACTTAGGATGAAATTTGTGATATTATAAAAAGAGAAGCAGAATGGGGAAATTTTGAAAATTTTCAGCCTGGCCATGTAAAGAATAAAAAAGTATGCTTGTAAAACCAAACCAAGGGTGTGACCAAGTGATTGATTGTTTGCTAAGGTGATTAGTACAGATAGAAGAGATCATCACAACAATGGGAAAATGACCCCGAAGGCATTTCAGATTTTCAAAGCCCATCACAGGCCCAGAGATCTATGAGGGCAGAGTGGTTTCCAGGGACGGGCCTGGGGTGCCTTCCATGGGTTTGCTGCCCAGAGCCGCCTTGGTCTCTACTCCTGGGATAGCTGGGTGCAGCTATCCCAGCTGTGGCTCAGGCAGGCCCAGGTAGGGCTCAACCTCTACTCTGGAAGTTACAAGCTGTGAACCTTGGCAGCATCTATGTGCTGCTAATTCTGAAGGTGTGCAAAATGCAAGTGTTGTTGGGGCATGGCTTCCTCCAACTACACTTTAGGGGATATCACAGACACCCTGGAGACCTGGACAGAGATGTTTCACAGGGGTGAACACTCCCCTAGAGCAATGCAGAGCAAAAATGTGGGGTCAGACCTCCTACTACAGAGAATCCATACTATGGCAGTGCCTAGAGGAGCCATGGAAGTGGGGCCACCACTGAGTCCTCAGAACTACAGAGCCACCTGCATGCAACACAAGCCTCAGAGAGCCACAGACACCTGACTCCAACCTGTCAGAGCAGCCATGTGGCTGAACCCAGCAAAGCCATAAGGGTGGAGCTTCCTGAGGCTTGGGGGCCCAACCCCCACACCGATGTACCCAGGATGTGGGACATGGAGTCAAAGGATATTATTCTGTCATTTTAAGGCTTCATATTGTTTTCCATGTTGGGTTTTGAACTTTCTTGAAGTAGATAACTTGTTCTACTTTCACAGGCTCACAGCTGGAAGGGAATTTGTCTCCAGATAAATTGCACCTTGAGTCTCACCTATATTTGATCCAGATAAGACTCTGAAATTTGAACTTTTGCGTTAGTGCTGGAATGAGTTAAGATTCCTGGGACTATGGTGATGAACTATTGGAACTATTTTGTAATGTGAGAAAGGCATGAATTTTGAGGGCCAATGTCAAAATGCTATGGTTTGAATGTGTCCCCCAAAGTTCATGTGTCAGGATTGTTACTTCCAATTCAATAGTGTTCAAAAGTGGGGCCTAATAAGAGGTCATTAGGTCATGGTGGTGAGCCCTCATTAATGAATTAATGTCCTTATTATGGGAGGGGTTAGTTATGGAGAGGGAGGCTTTGTTATAAAAGTGAGTTTGTTCCCCTCTTGTGTGCTAGCTCCCACCCTCTCTTGCCCTTCTGCCTTCTGCCATGGGATGACACAGCACAAAAGACCTTGCCAGATGCTGGTGCCATACTCTTGGTCTTCCCAGGCTCCAGAACCATGAGCCAAACAAATTTCTCTTTATTATAAATTAACCAATCTAATTTATAATTCTGTTATAGCAACACAAAATGAACTAAGATACAAATCATATATCAAAAAACTGCAGCGATGAAAAACATTGCCCTTGCTTTTTTTTTTTTTTTTTTTTGAGACAGAGCCTCACTCTGTTACCCTTGGCTAGAGTGAGTGCCGTGGCATCAGCCTAGCTCACAGCAACCTCAAACTCCTGGGCTCAAGCAATCCTCCTGCCTCAGCCTCCCGAGTAGCGGGGATTACAGGCATGCGCCACCATGCCCAGCTAATTTTTTCTGTATATTTTCAGTTGTCCAGATAATTGCTTTCTATTTTTTTTTTTAGTAGAGACGGGGTCTCGCTCTTGCTCAGGCTGGTCTCGAACTCCTGAGCTCAAACAATCCGCCTGCCGTGGCCTCCCAGAGTGCTAGGATTACAGGCGTGAGCCACCACGCCCGGCCCATTGCCCTTGTTTTCATCACCATCTTCACCACTGTGATGTCAATATATTTCCTTTAAATTTGTTTGAAATGGCACTGCTTTAGTAGAATGTTCTCTGGAGTGTTACTTCTGCCTCTGCCCGCATCCATACACTTTTCTAGGTTTTACTATTTCCTCTGGCCTTCCCTCTGCAGTGAGAAGTCTGGCTGGCATCAGACAAAATCCTGGAAAGGGATTTTGTTTTTCTTCTGATGCCAATTCCACACTCTTCTTCTTTACCTTTAACAATAGTTTTTGTGAGGAAAAATTCTTAGGAAAAAAAGCTTCAACTATGACATTACTTTTAGCATCTGAATATTCACTAGATGTAAAATACTGATAACATCTGCACATGGAGCCCTCCTTTGTGTCCACAATTTTTCATACTCCGACTCTGCCAGCCTTTCCGTCCTCTCTCGCCTTCCTTCCTTTCTCCTCTAGTCTTTTCCTTTATTTCTCTTTCTTCCTCTTTTCCTCCCCTTCTTCATGTTCTCCTGTTCTCCCTCTTTAGGTTTACCTTCCTGCTTTCATACTCTCTCTTAGATTTCTTTCTTCACCTGTTTCACTGCTCTTATTTTTCCACCCTCCCCTGATCTGTGTTTCTTGGTCCAGGATCCCTGGTTTCAGAGTAGACAGCTTAACTTGTTCATGTATTCTAATTGGAAAAGGAGGTGCAGACTTGATTATTAAAACTCTGAGTAATCAGAGGCTGATTTAATCAAAGAAAGAGGCCATGTGTGGAGTGTGAACTTGGGGTCTGCTGCCTACTTGTGATGTGACCTTGGAAACATTATTTAGCCACTGGTGACTCAGTTTCCTTACTTGTTAAATAGGGATCTGGTAGCACCTGCCTCCGTAGGCTTGTTCTATTTATCCAGTTAATGTAGGTATAGTACAGTTGTACCTGGCACACAGTAAGTGCTTGTTAAATGTTGGATATCATTCTTATTACTACTTTTAAGATTAGAGAGTAACCCTTCCAACAGGGGAAGAACAAAATGCTTGAACAAGAAGATAAAATTATAATTTATGCACATACCGTTTGGATGCAAATGCTATTTTATTGTGTCAGCTAACATTTCCCTTATTAACACTATTAATTTGCTTATAAATTCTTTTGTTCATAACGCAGGTAAGTTTGAACAATTTTTTTAGAGTAACACTATTCGCATGTGTCCACCATAGAATCTGGCAGCTGAAATTTGATAATCTGGGTGTGACACAGTCTCTGCATCATATAACCCTGAACAATTAATGTTCCTTCTAGTTCTCTCCTGCCTGCATGGCAGTTCCACAAGAAATACACTTGTGATTATGTGCTATTTTGGTTACTAACAAGTCAGGAACAAGATGTGGTGTGGTTGCAGCTGAATCCTTGGTTCTTTGTTCTACTTTTAGGTAAGAAAATATCCCATCACCTTTTCCAGAGCTTAAAAGTATTTTGATAAAAAAACAAACAAACCACATCCCTTATAAACTTCCAAATCATAAAGCAAAACAGTTACTCGCCAAAGGGCAGTGGGGGATGGGGGGGAGTTGATTTTGAGCGTTCTCCTTCCATATACAATTAAGACAGTTTTCACTAGGGTCTGCAGAGGTTCCCCCAGAACCCTGCTTTCCACTCCCCGGCACCTTCTTGCCTCCCAGCAAGCATCATCACAGTCCACCCTGCACCTCTTGATTCCATGAGCCTTAATGAGCTGAGGGCCCAGTGGCCGTGATCTCTTCCTCCCTCCCACCCCAACAGTAGCATGCAGAGAAGTTTGGAGGAATATAATGAGGTGGACACTATTTGGGATCCCTTCTTTACCTATAAGACTAGCTCATATGAGATATTGATAATCATCTCGTCTGAGACATAAGTAGGGGACCAACCATTCTGGTTGGCCCAGGACTGAGGAGTTTCCTGGGACATGGGAATTTCATGGCTAAAAGAAGGACCGTTGGCCGGGCGCGGTGGCTCACGCCTGTAATCCTAGCACTCTGGGAGGCCTAGGCGGGAGGATGGTTTGAGCTCAGGAGTTTGAAACCAGCCTGAGCAAGAGCGAGACCCCATCTCTACTAAAAATACAAAGAAATTAATCAGACAACTAAAAATATATAGAAAAAAATAACCGGGCATGGTGGCTCATGCCTGCAGTCCCAGCTACTCGGGAGGCTGAGGCAGAAGGATTGCTTGAGCCCAGGAGTTTGAGGTTGCTGTGAGCTAGGATGATGCCATGGCACTCTAGCCCAGGCAACACAGTGAGACTCTGTCTCAAAAAAAAAAAAAAAAAAAAAAAAAGGAAAAGAAATTTCCAGTTCCATATGGAAGGGTGTTATCTATTCCTGCATGGAACATTACCCCAAAACTTAGTGGCTTAAAACAATTTATTATCTCATGTTTTCATTGAGTTGGGAATTTTCACAGGGCACAGTAGGTATGGCTTATATCTACTCCACATGATTGGGGCCTCATCTAGAAGGCCCAAAGGCCGGAGACTACAGTGATCTGAAAACTTGACCGAGACTAAAGAGTCTCCTTCCGATGTGACTCATTCTCATGGCCTGTCCAGAGGGCTGCTCAAGTGTCCTTACAATGTGGCAGCTAGCTTCCCTCCAGGGCTAGTGATCCAAGAGGGACCATGGGAACAGTGGAAATGCTTTTAATGACCTAGCCTTGGAATTCATACATCGTCACTGCCACTACATTCTAATCATTATAAGTGAATCACAAAGTGTAGCCCACATTCAAGGTGAGAAGTGAGTTCTACCTTTTGAGCATCAAAGAATTTGTATACATATTTTACAACCACCAAAAATGTTGTGAACGAACTCCCCTGAACATGAAACACAGTTGGGAGTATGATGATGCCCAAAACTTTTTGAAATGTTGGTTTTCATTCTAAAAGTAATAATACAACAGCTTACAATAATAGAGTGCTCATTATATTCCAGACATTGTCCTAAACTTACATGCATTCTCTTGCTTAAAATGACAGCAACTCTATGGGCTGGTACTATTATTATCCTTGCCTAGCAGATGAAACTGAGGCCAGAGAGGTTAAGTAACTTCCTCTACGTCACACAGATAATAAGGGCTAGAGCTGGGATTCAAACACATTCAAGCCACCTTCACAACCCCTTTGCTATGTATGATCGCATTACAGTGAATTTTTTCCTTTAAAATCTAAGAAAACAAGGTTTGTAATCTTATTTGTTTTACTGGATTATTTTATGGTTATTAGCCTTATATTATTTATAAAATCCAATCCTCCTCATTGACTTCACAACTTCAATTTTATCTTACATGAGACAGCTTTGGTCATCTTAAGAATTTACATTTTAGAAAGGAAAGGTCAAGAGTTTATAAGTTATCCAAAACTTTCTGGAGATGATGAAGACTGCCCTATCACAAATAATAATTTTGAGATCAGAGGGCAATAATGAATGAAGGCATTATGAAATCTATAAAACTCTCTAGAATTAATTATATGCTCCCCATCTAAGGTGGCATCTCTATTTTCTGTTCTATTTTTCTGCCTCACAACCTGAAGCAAAACAAAATGACATTAAGGTAATTTGGAGAGTCACTATTCATCTGGATTCAGCTCATGAAGACTCCTGGGGTTTTCTCCATCGTGTGTTTTTCTAGAGTAATGTTTTCCCCTGTTTCCCAAGTACTCTGTGAACTCATTGGGTAAATAGCAGCAGGACCGGGACTGTCCCGCATGCCTATTGTTTGTGAGTGGGTAAGCCTCCATCGAACGGGTCACTGCTACTACCACTAAAGATGTTATTGTGCACAGTTGGCCTTGGCCAGAAACAGTGATGGCTGTTGCGATGTGGCACAGCCACTCTGCTGTGGTCTGAATGTTTGTGTCCCCCCGACATTCACATGTTGAAATCCTAACCTGAAATGTGATGGTATTAGGAGGTGGTGCCTTTGAGAGGTGATTAGGTCACGAGGCAGAGCCTGCATGCGTGGGAGTAGTACCCTTTTAGTAACAGGTGAAAGATTTATTCGATCTGAAGAGAAACCAGAGCATAGTAGTGCTCTTTTAAAAGGGACCCAGGAGAGCTTCCTTGGCCTTTCTGCCATGTGCACCCCGGAACAGGGCCCTCACCAGCACCCAACAATGCTGGCATCCTATCTCAGGTTTCCAGCCTCCGGAACTATGAGAAACACATTTCTGTTCTTTATAAGCCACCTAATCTATGGTACTTTGTTATAACAGGCCTAGTGGACTGAAATACACCTGAAGCCTAAAGATAACCATGAGCATGAGGAAGCTAATTGAGTGCAAAAGGAAATGACAAAAAGTTGGGGAGCAGGAAACAGCAGAACAAATCAACACTGCAAACTGCATGTTTTATTTATTTAGCAAACATGAAGCACTTACTATGTGCCAGAAACCGTTCTAAGCCCTTTGCAAAAATTAACTCATTTATCTTCATAACAACCTTGTGAGGTCACAACTACTTATGGGCTTCATTTTGCAGATGAGAATTCTGTTCAGAAGCGCAAAGCAGTTAAATCACTTGCCCAAGATCACACAAGTGGTGAGGACTGAAGTTGGAATTCCAATCTAGGGAATTTAACTTCCGAGTCCCGGTTTTTATCTATTCTGCAAAGAGGCTTCAGTTTTGCCTCAGAGATCGGTCTACTCCAGAAGGTTCACATCATTGCTGATCTCAGAATAAAAGCCCAATTCTCATCTGAATGCGCAGGTAGGCATTTCCTATAGAGAGAAATGGGGAGGATGGCAGGGAAGGAGAACACCTCCACTAACCAAATGCCAGTAGCTAAAAATTCAGGTCTGAATTGACATATATTGCAGCATGCTGTCTGATATTTCCCAGATGTGTGGATATAATATTAGAAGAACATTTAATGTAATAGTCTTTTTGGCATTTAAATATGGGTGACAGGAACTCTTGAAGGTTGCATAAACAGAGCACACAGGTGTTAGAAAAACAGCTGTGAATAAAGGCCAGGTCTTTTCAAACACAGAGAGAAATGGTGCAATAAAAGGGCTATAACCTTATGTTTTTAGGCTCATGACCTTTGTTTCATTAGGTGCACCTTTAACTGTGATAAACATCCACTTAAATGAATATCATTTCCTTACAATTACAGAAGGGTCATACATAATACACTAAGTTCCCCTGGCAGCCTGTGTGTTCGTCATGCATATTTCATGAGCAGTTATATTCCCCAAGTCACTTGCAAGCAATGCTCAATCCCATGGCTTTGGTGCCTAGGAAATAAAGGTCTTGTCCGTAAAGAGATCTCAGGGCAATTATTGTAGCTCTGCACTTTATCAAGGAGAGCAACTGAATGACCCGCTCGTAACATCTGACCGGCACGGTTATCAATTTTCTTCTTAATATACACAATTCCTCTTATTTATCAGTGGATATGGGAAACATGTTCCTCTGATTTTATTTGCCTGATGTAAATTGTTTGAATGATGCTGAGTGATACAAGGCGATAAAGCCCTTAAGAGAATACTTCTAGCAACCTAATGAATGTAAAAAGAAAAAAAAAAGAGTCATGTCCCTATGGCTGCAACACGCTCAATACTTGTGGGGCAGCAAAAAATAGAACGTGGTCCACAGAGCACGGTCAGGAAATTTAAGTGAGTCGACATCTGTTTGTGCAATGTGATATTTTTCCCAGCTGCATCAGCTGGCGGGAAATAAAGTGTTGGAATGATAATAAGCAGAAAGGAAGTTTGCAGTAACAGTGAAATATAAGCCTCTTTATAGTCTTAATATTTTTTGTGGGCAATTTCCCTTTTTCTCTTTTCAAGCCTATTGAGTTCATCAAGACAGCTTCATCTTTCAGAGATCTCCCACCACACTTGGAATATGATCGAAGAAACGTGAATCCCATCTGCCAGCTTTCGCAGGTCTACTTTCTGTGTTGGATAAAACAAAACACAATTTACTTTTTAAAAATTCTGGCTTTAGAAACATTGCCTATGCAGAAAGGAGCTTCATTGTTTTTTGCCCCCTGCAACTGCCCCCAGTCTTCCCTAGTTGATTTACTTTAAAATCATAAGATTTGGTCCAGGTTAGGGCCGAGATACTTGATTCGTAACTGTTAGTTCAGTATCCTACCTTCCCACCCCATCCTGCCCCAGACAGCTTTGGGTTGAAGCCTTTGTTCTGGGTTCTGCAAGGTATAGAGAGGAGGGGGGAGGGGAGACAGAGAGCTGTTTCCTCTTAAGCCAGCAAAATTAATATTTACATTGTTAAAACATTAGAGAAGCCACAGAAAATTATTAATCTAAAAGGTTATAATTATCTTTAAAATGGTGGCAGCCATTGAAATGTAAATCCTAATGTGCGGGGAGAGGGCTCATGTTCTTGGTGCCTGGGGCCGCCTGCCCCGGCTGCTGCAGCTGCAATTGATCATTCCAAATCAAAGGGAGAGGGAGATATCTCTGGTGGCGCAACCAGGGGGGGTGGAAGGCAAGCAGAGAAAGATGCTCTGTTCTTTGGATCTGTTATCAAAAAAATGAGCTGGAATGTGTTTCAAATCTCTCTTCTGTTGAATTTGCAGCCCTTCAAAGCTTACCCACAATAAATAAAGTTTTCAAAACCCATAGCCTCTAAAAGATTCATTGAAAATTCCTCTGAATTAAGCATCTCTCTCTCTCTCTCTCCCTCTTTTCCTTCCTCTCCCGCTCCCTCCCCATCTCCCTTGGTCTACCATTACCAAGGCCAGCACAGTTTGAAACAAAAGCGAATTAGATGACGAAATATGAGGCCTATTTAAAGTGCTTTAACGCTTTCATTAATAGTGCAGTTATTTTTTGGCCCACACTTCTTGAAAAGTGAATGTGTTGGTTTCATTGCTCAAGAAAACACCCTGGTCACCTGGTCTAAAGAAGAGAATCAGGAGGGAAGGGAAAGAGAAAGAAAGGGACCCAGTGATAAAGGAGGGACCAGAAGTGTGAACTCCTCCTGCCCAAGCTGAGTTCCAAGGCCAAGGATTCAGGAGTTCACCAACAAACGACAGGAGACACTGGAATCTTCCCCAGCCCCTGAATATTAGTGACTGTGCAGACATTTCTCGAGGTCCATTAAATTCTATTTGACATACATTAAAAAAGATTTAATCACAGATGCCAGTCAGCTAACCAACCCATTAATCTAGCTGTTTTTCCTAAGAAAATTGTATTTAAAAAGGTCTTTTTTTCTCAATTTAATTTAGTCATCCTTTTAAATTTCATGTATTTATCATGTAAATGTGCTTTATTTGCAAAAGAAAAGCACAGGATTCAATGAAATAAATAGTTATTTCATTAAAATGGATACAAAAAACCCTGTGATTAGGGTAATTAATTTGCACACTAAAAGCTATCTTCCTGGTTCAGATCATTAATATTGATGGCATTCAATTTTGTTCTCAGTAATGTTCCTTGAAACATACTCAGAATATTCAGAACTGGCACCAGGGCTGAAAGAGCAGCTATCAGAACACAAGTGAAAATGAGGCATCAGTGAGCATTTGGGGCTGCCTCCCTTTCCTCTCCTTCAGCCAAGAGCACACAATGCGGAGACCTGTGTCCTGAAGTAAACTCAGCTGATTCTGTCTGACTGAGCTGGTGTGGTTTATCTTATCTCAAATGTCAGTTATTGATGCCTTATTGACGTGTGCGTTCTTTCGGAGGAAGGAAAAAAAAACATTTAAATTGCAAAATAACATTACAGGAGATTATGTCTAGGTACCACATGCTGTTATGCACAGCATTGCCAGATAACAAGGCAACGTCTGTCAATATACCTTTCTCATTAGATTTCCATCTGCATATTATGCAAATGAATTCGAGCAGGTTTCCACTTTGATAGCTCTCCGCCACAAGTTTGAGTCAAGGCACATATTTTGTTTCTGTTCTGTTCAGCAGATGTATTCTACCAAAGACCTTGTAGAAAAGGTGTCACATCAATGTGGTGCACTATCAAATGCAGCTGTAGGCTGCACTCACATGAAAATCAAATCCTGGAACAAGTTTAGATTGCCTCACCTAGCCGTGTCAGCATGCTCAGCATTCCTGGTGATGGAAAATGAATTAACATTCTGCACTGGATATATGTGCATGCAAACACCATCATACTCAACATAGGAGCTGGTTGGTATTTTAACTTGCATTTCAGGGCTTGCTGACAGGGATGTTGTTAGTAGTTTTTAATTAGAGATAGGAGTATGATTTTGAAGAATGGTTTTCATTATCCCAGCTGCTCTTTATTTTTTTCTGACACGTTGCACTTGAAGTATCCCTTGCAAGAGAGTACAAAGTTATCCAAAGTTATCAGAATTACTCTCTTGCTTGAAGCTTACTTTAGACCACTAATCTCTTCCAAAAATAAGGACACCAGAACAGTCTTTAACAAGCTTCATTGTTGTTTCAGTGTCAGAAGTGCTTGTGTTAAAATTTGAACACTGTTTTATTGAGTGCAGATTGTGTCCAGGGCCTTGTCCCACCTCTGATCTTGATAGTGTGAGTTCTATTGCTGGTCTTGCACTTTCCCTGCCATTTAAAATGCTTTCAGGTTTTTAGTGCTATAGTTTGAACAGCAAAGAAGTAATTCAGAGATTATCAAATGAAGACAGCTTCGTGTATTTCTGGGTTTCTGCAGTGTTTTCTAGGCAAAACAAGATGAAACAAAAGAAAACCTAGCCAGAACTTTTAGACTCTGATGTAAACTTCATGGGGTGGGGGAAGGTGGGGAGAGGAAAAAAATGCAAGTTTTCTAGATCTACCCCAAGACTGCTCACTGGGCCTCCTTTGCCCACCTAATTTTGTGCAGTGCTTCAAGTGGGGCTCTCTCGGTGCCCTGTCGTAAGACAGGGTGCTGCTGCAGAAGGCGACGTGCTAATTAAAAAGAGGAACACAGCACAAATCTGCTCGTTATTATTCATGGCAAGTGTGCGGCACATCACTTAGCTGTTTGCTTTTAAAAGAAAAGCTTTCTTTCTACCCTATTTTTCCTTTCTTTTCCTTCCTTCTTTTTTCTTTTCTTTCTTTCTTTTTTTTCTCGACTGCCCTGTTTAAAAAGATACGCATGGTCTCAAAGACTTTTTCTAAAGAATGACATTGAAAAGACATTGCCCGAGGTTTGGTAGAGCAGAAGCCTGGATCACTTGTACTGTTTAACATCATGCCTTCCCCCCACCCCCATTCTTTTTTTAAACAGCTATTCACCCATTACAATATGCTTGCCACAATATGCCTCCTTTAACGACTCCAGATTAACAAGTAGGTGAGATGAGTAGGGAGTATTATTGCAGAGTGCTTTTTTTTTTAAGCATTAGGAAGAAATAGTAATAAGAAAAACAGTTTTCTGTAACTCAAATCCCCCAAATGCTGACATCGGAAGGGATTTGCAGCCTGACTGTTAAGCTATGTTCACATTTATTAAGATGCCACACACTGAAAAAAGCAGAAATAGCATTATTTTAGAAACAGCAATCATTCAACACCCCTCCCCAAAACAAAATCGAAGTTCAATCCCCATACACGTGGACTCTGAGATTCCAGTACCTTACAGGAGGGAAATGTAACATACTAGATAACGTTTTTTGTCAACATGAACCTTCCACAATTGCTTTTCCGAAGCATATCACCATTTAAAGGAAGCTGCTATAACTATTATTTCAGATTTATACAACCCTTTTCTTCTTCATTGCTTGAAGCTGTGGTCCTAGTTCACTGCTGTGATCGCTTCACTCCAGCTGCCAGGGTGTCCCGCTGACCCCATTCTTCACAGCGGAGTTATGATGTTGTAAGTATCACCTCACCGTTTGGTGGACAGGTTAAACTGTATGAATTCGTCTTTGGCGATCTTGTCCTATGCCTTGATGCTATTCAGTAGTGTTCATGGGTTACTCAAGGAACCGGACAAGATCATAGTGGTAGCTCCAAAGGACTTCGGAGGTTTCAAGCTTCAATCTATTTTGAACCAGGGTTTGCCGCTGTGTTAGTGACATACTGATAGGTTGAACAATTGAAGAAATCTCTATTTTAGAACAGAGTCCATCTTCCTTTCTCAGCTGTAGCTTAGTTGTCAGGGGATAAGATTTCCTTGCCTGCAAATGTCTCATTTTCCCCCTTATTATTGGCTGTGTTGTGTCCCGTCCCCACAAATACATATGTTGAGGCCTTAACCCTCAGTACCTCAGAATGTGACTGTATTTGGAGATGGGGCCTTTAAAGAGGGGATCTGGTTAAAATGAGGCTGTTAGGGTGAGCTCTAATTCAATCTGACTGGTGTCCCCAAGAGGAGAAAATGTGAACGTGCAGAGGAACGCCAGGGGTGCACGAGCACAGAGGGACGGCCGTGTGAACAGATGCAAGAGAGCGGGGAGAGAGGCCTCAAGGGAAACCAATCCTGCGGCAACTTGATTTTACACTTCCAGCCTCTAAGACTATGAGAAAATAAATTTCTATTGTTTAAGCCACCCCAGTCTGTGATATTTTGTTATGGTAGCCCCATCAAACTACTACACCTCTCTTGGACAGTATGAGCTATCTTTCATTTGATTGTAGAAAATCTCCGTTACAACCACAACCTTCATAGGATAGTGATGAGTAAGCCGTAAAGTTCACTAAGTTTTACAAATGGCTGTCGATGTTAAGTTCGAGTTGATAAATGAGAAAACTGCTTCTCTGATGCTAATCTCCAAAGGTGTCCTTATTTTATTGGCTAAGAAATCTATTCTAATTTTCTCCTTGGCATTTAATATTTAAGAGATTTCATAAGGCTCTTTCATTTTTAATTTTTAAAATGAGGCATACGGGGCAATTTTATTTTTTCTTAATTGACTCATTAAAAAAATGCACAAAACACTCAATATAAAGAAGGGATTTAATATATTAAACTGAAAAGGCTACTGTCAATAGATATGTGATAATAGTACTGATCTTATCTTTCTTTAAAATCTTGCTATCTTATTTACTGTGGATTTTTGGCATTTAATTTTGATTTTAAGAAATATTTTATAATAAAATATTATTTTTCTCAATTTCCAAGTTTTGGGGTCTCCTTCAATTTTACACCTGAGATGGATGCCTCACTTGCCTCATCCTGGCCCTGGCTCTGAATCTGTAGAAAAGGTGGTGTTACCAGTCACACCCATGAGTTACTTCCTCCAAACTTTCCCCCGCAATTAGCCAAAGAATGGCTTAGCAACTGACTCTGCTGTTTAGGACACACGTGGGTGTTAGCTCACCATCTAGAAAATTCCAAGAGGTCTTTCCGTCATTTCACATTAAAGTTCCTTTAAAGAAGGAGATTGTTGGCTGAGTTTTGGACAGTTTCACAAGTGGGGAAAAATCCAAGATTAACTGTCATGACAAAGTTGACATCAAAAGGGGAAGATGGGAAGCTCCAGGGACAGAATACAGGTGGGTCAGGGAAGAAAGAATACAAAAATGAAAAGCACTGACAGAGAAAAATCTTTGTAAACTTGTGGGCTGAGCAAATGCAGAATCCCCTCTTGACCTAAAAATTCAAAGAAATTCTATATAAATTATGACATTAGTGATTGTCATCAAGGGTGTGGAATGACAGGAACTCTCATATTTTGCTGGTGGGAGTATAACATGGGAAACACCTCTTTGAAAAGAAATTTGGCAATGGATGTTAAGGTTTGAATTATGCATGCCCTGTGACTCATTCCACTCCTAGATATGTAGCCCAGAGAGACTTTCACATCTGTGAGCAGAGAGTTATACAGGAATGTTCAATGTGCCCTCGGTTGCCATAGTAACAAAATAGGAAATAGCCAAAATACTACTTTCAGGGAATGGATAATAACTTAAGGCATAGTCATAGAATGAAATATCATACAGCAGGTAAACTGAATGAACTAGATCTACCTGTATTGATATGGATAAATCTAAAAAAAAAAAAAAGCTGAAAATATTGGCAAGGATGTAGAGAAATTGGAACTCTTGTGCATTGTTGGTGAGAAGGTAAAATGGTAAGCTGCAATGGCAAACAGTATGGCAGTTCTCAAAAAATTAAACGCAGAGTTACCATATGATTCAACAATGCTACTTTGGGATATATACCCTCAAAATTGAAAGCAGGGACTCCAACAGATATTAAATATTTGTACACCATGTTCACAGCAGCATTATTCACAATAGCCAAAATGCAGAAGTGACCCAAGTCTCCACTGACAGAAGAAGGGATAAACAAAATGTGGTGTATACGTACTATGGAATATTATTCAGGCTTAAAAGGAAGGAAATCCTGACGCATGCTGCAACAGGGATGAAACTTGAAGACATGCCAAGCGAAATGAGCCAGTCATAAAAAGATAACTTCTGTATGATTCCACTTATAGGAGGTACCTAGAATGGTCAAATTCATAGAGACAGAAAGTAGAATGGTGATTTCCAGGGGCTGGAGGTACATGGGAGAATGTGGAGCTATTATTTAATGGGTGCAAAGTTTTAGTTTGGGAAGATGAAAACGTTCTGGCAACAGATGGTGCCAGCAGTTGTACAACGATGTGAAAGTACTTAATGCCACTGAACTGCACCCTTAAAAACGGTTAAACTGGTACATTTTATGTTATGTATAATTTTGCCACAATACAAAAAGGATGAGTCAAAAAGGCAGGTTTTGAAAAGGTGCATTAGATATAATCTATATAAGTTTTGGGAGTACATAAAACAATACTATATACTATTTATGGATACCTACAGTTGTATTAATAGTAAAAATGTGGAAACCTTGCTGTGAAGAACACATACCACTTTCAGGAGAGTGGTTAATTTGAGGAAGAGAGAGGGAGGAAATAGACATGATGGTGGGAGGTGAGAACTTCCACTTTATTAGTAACATTTTATTGCTGAGAGAAATGGCTAAAGAACTGCAAAATGAATACACTTGTTAAATCAGAAATGGTTACATGGCATGGATATGGTTCTTTGATTCATTGCAATATTCTATATGTTGGAAATATTTCATGATTAAAAGTAAAAGGAAAAATCCTTGAAGGTAACAGTGGTGTTTCATGTTTGGCTATCCCATCATTGCACATGTGGGCGAGAAGACAGGTCAGATGGACACTGGGCCACCGGATGGATTCTAGATGGATAGTGAACCTCAGGAAACTCGAAAACATGGGTTTTCTCCTGTCTTTGATGCTGAGAAATGGAACCTGTTTCCCTTCATGGTCCTCTTATGGAGACCAGGTGCGAGTCGTCAGGAACACGGAGATCATATGATTGGGCATAATCAGGTTTCCTCACTACGCAGGTCTTCGCTTCCTAAGGACCATTTTGACCTGTTTAATTTTTGTCGATTAGTGTCTATCATTGAATGTGGTGCTTCCTATACAGGCCTAGCCAGTGTCAACATTTATTTCTGCATTTCTAATGACAACATTAAGCTTTATTCACTGTTAGGGCATTCAGTCATGTGCACACCTACTACATAAAAAGTGTTTTCATAAAAATGCTGTGGCCTTCCCAAAGATAAGTAGAAGCTAATACAGCAGAAGTGTGCTGGCTCTTAAGGGAGATTGCTGAGTTTAGTATCCCAGAACTGACAAGATACGTAACCTCTTTGGTCTTCGGTTTCTTTATCTGTAAAAATGGGGATGATAATAGCACCTACTTCACAGTGAAGAGTAAATGAATGCGTATGTAAAGCACCATAACTGCCACATCATTAGTACTCGATAAATGTTAACTATAATTATTTTAGTCCTACAGGTTTATTCTATGCATAGCAAACTATGATTAAAATAAAGACCTCCTGCTTTAAGAACTATTTTAAAGACTCTTCTCGTGATTTTTAATATATGTATAGCTTATTGAGTTGGGAAAAATTTTATAGATATTTACAAATGCACTACATTAATATATTCTAAGTGTCTTGTGGAATTTTCATGTGGATCCGTGTGGCCACAATGCATTTTGGATCCTGTCTAATTTTATTAGTGATAAATGATCAGTTTCAGGAAGCTTTTATTTTTCCTGATTTTACTAACCATACCAACTTGGTGTAGGCTTGTCTTAATGGTAGACTTTTTCAGGCAGCTTAATTATATTTCAGCATTCAGGTTTGCAAATAGTATTGTAAGCTTTTTACCATCAAAGAAGGTTTGAAAACCTTCTTTAGGTTTTTCTGTAACTGACACAAAGCATTAGCTGTAGCAGGCATACTGTGCTATAGTCAGCTTGCTCTATGATCCCCCTGATGACACAATTTGAGACAACAAGAGCAGCAGCAGCAACTATTAACTATTATTTGTAGTAGTTGTATGGTGTTAGCTAAAAACACAGGACAGAGAAGCAGAGAAATTAGGCTTAAGAACTCAATCTTCACCATGTATTTAACTTCATTGAGCCTCAATCTCCTCACCACGAAAATAAGGATAATGATGCCAGCTTCATAAGACTGCAACAATATCACACGTCTATGCGTAGCATGTAGCAACCATTCATTATATAACGTCATCGAAAGACCATTGTTTACATCCTTCTTGGAAATACTTACTATTCTCACTTTTGTCATCTTGAAGTTATTCCTCCTATTTCCAATATGGAAAAGGAGCAATTTGATATGCCAAACAGCAACTATTTTGCTATAGTAAAAATGCTATCTATTTCTAGAATTTAATTATTCTTCATGGCTCTGGCTGTGATGATAATCTCTTGAAAAGTTAAGTCAAAGTCCACTAAATTATCATGCTTGAGCTTATGGGATTTTTTACCCTCAGTAGAAGAAGCTGTATTAAAATTTTATTCAGGTGGATACCAATGAATATGCATGTGATCTGAAATGAGAGGTTCTGGGGGAGAATACAAAGAACAAGGAACCAGAAATTCTGGATTATGTTTCTGCACTATTTCCCAGAGTACTGTTTGACCTTGCAAAATTTTCCCATGAGTCAAACGAAGATGACAGTACCCATTAGCTCTTACACATTTCCACCTTATAAAGAAAAGGGTTGCTATCAAGATTAATGAGATGATGTTTGTAAACAGCTTTGAGCTCTTTGGGAGACAGATGTTCTATAAATACAAATTATTAATAAAGTATTTATACTGATGATTGCAGGGAATGTTAACAGTTCTGGGATAAAGCAGCCATCAATTAAATGGCACATTCAGTGGGAGGGAGAATGTGGCTACGGAATAGAAATGCTCAGAAGGCTCATGTAATTCTTGGAAAATGTAGTAGGAGATTAGAATGGGACCAGTTACAATGATGCCAAGGAATTGTGTTAATTTAGGATCTCTCTGGTTACAAGGATGGGAAAATAGCTTAGGATATCTCAGTATTAGTGATTTATTGTAAGGGATACCTGAAGGACTAGGAACATGAGATCAAGTCTCACAGCTGAAAAGTCAGACCCCAAAGACGTATAAACTCATTCACCCCTGTCTGGAGCAAAGAACAGCTCTTGACATCTCAGAGGACATCTGCGTCCTTTCCACTTGATCTCTTCTGTTCTATTCATTATTGAGTTTCTCTCTCTCCTTTTAATGTACTAGTAGCATGTTTTCTTCCTTCTGTCATTTCTGTCTCTTTTAACTCCCCTCCTTACCTCATGGTGTTTTTTGATTCATGGCTTCTACAGCCTCATGGTTTCTGCTTACTGACTTTTCTCTATGTAGCTCTTGCCTTTGACTCTTGTCAGTGGCTCTCTCTCATGTCTTCTATTTTAACACCCTAAGAGGGAGGATTTGAGCAGTCTGTTCAAGTTGAGTAGTCACTAATGGGTATAAGAAATATCTACTGGAAAAAGTTCTTATGCCAGGATACCTCACAGGCCTGCTCATGCTCATTTTTTTGTTGTTCCTTTTGCATTAGACACTAATCATTATTACAATGAATTGTGGAATGAGTTTCAGGGGACATTAGACAAGGAATGGAAGCCAACAGATAGAAATAGACTTTGGACACGTAGTTGAGAAGTAGCTTGAGGGTACAGCAGTTCTCAGTGCTGCATTGTCTACTTATAAATGAGAGTGAAAAAGGTAGGAATAAAGTTTAGAATTCTGATATTTATTTTTATAAGCTTTTTAGGTTCTTTACATGTTACTTCCTCTGAATATTCAAAAAATAAGACAGGATATGTCAGTTTAGAAATGTTGTTTTATTTGTTGTAAATGTTTGCTATTAAAAAACCTGTTTATGATGTCTTTCACCATGAAAGTTTTTTTTAAGTTTTGTATTCAAATATGCTAATCTTTTTCAGTGGTCTCTGGACTTTGTGTCTTGTTTATAAAGACTTTTTCTTCACCAAAATTATAAAAATGTTTTCATGTAATGTTCTTTAGTACTTTCTATTTCACTCTGGTTATTTTACTTTTAGAACTTTAGTCCTTCTTATTAAAGTGGGAGAAACACAATAGTATGAGGAAACTTTAATATACTACTTCTAGTCTTTGAAAGACAAATAAAGAATAAAGAAAGAGGCTTTAAATGGTATAATTAATGACATTATTGATTTTTAGCAATATTTAAAACTATATCCAACAAATAAGGAATATAATTTTTTCTTCTAGCCCTTATGAAGCATTTATAGAATCTGATCATACAAAAGGCCACAAGGAAACTCCCGTTGTATCTTCCAAGAGGTTAACATCCCTCCCCCATTATAACTCAGGTGCTTTCCTAAGCAACTCTTGGATGAAAGGGCTGATCAGAATTGAACTTGAAGACAATTTAGAAAAAATGAACAAATTCATATCATTGAGGGCTTTTATTATTAAACAAGAATGAAAATAAATAAACTAGACATTGATTCACAAAATAAGAATGACAGCAACACCTAATTAAACCGAAGAACATTAAGAGAGAGCAATAAATAATGATAAGAGAAATGGTAAATAGTAAGAGTAAATAAGAAATAGGAATACTAAAAAAAAAATGGTTAAAATAATTAATTAGAAAAGAGGAAAAAGAAATATTTAAGGAGTAAATCTAAGAATTTTGAAAAGCTCAATAATAATATCGAACTTTGGCCAGGCTAATTAAGGGAAGAGGGAGAGAGAAATATGAAATAACAAGGAAAATAGCTGGGCACAGTGGCTCACTCTTGTAATCCCAGCACTTTGGGAGTCTGAGGTGGGAGGATAACTTGAAACCAGGAGTTCAAGACCAGCCTGGGCAACATAGCAAGACCCCATCTCTTAAAATATATATATGTATATATACATAAAAAAAACCATAGACAGAGGAAGATATCATTATTATGCCTTGATGGACTTAAAATTTTTGAATTAAATGGAAGATTTCCTGAGAAAATATGAATGGCCAAAAGTGATGTAAGGGAAGTTGAAAACCTGAATAGATAAAAGATATAATAATTAAAAGAGGAAACAGTGGCATAGAAAATAGTAAGACAGATCAACAGAACAAAACAAAAAGTCCAGAAACAGACCTAAGTATGTATGAGACTATAATTAATAATAAAGGAGGAAGGGTGCCTCGAATAAATTGGAGAAAAAGAGGATAATTTAATGAGGTATGTTGGGTAATTTAATAATCATTTGGAAATCAATCAATCAATCTTCTTTTTTTATACCTTACACAAAATAATTTTCTATTATATTAAAAATTTAAATGTATGAAAAAGAGTTGTAGAAAACTACTGGTGGATATTTATATAATCTTGAGAGGAAAGGGCTGTCCAATCATGGACTCAAGGGCAGAAACCAAAGGAAAAATGCTACTGGAGTTAACTAGGTATGAATTTGAAAGTTTTGTTTTCAAAACTATCAATTCATTTAAAAAATAACTTGGGAGGATATTTGCAATGTATGTCCTAAAATATGTGTTGCTATTCTTAATATATATATTCCTATAAATTTGTAAGAAAAAGATAAATGCCCTAAAGGAAAAAAGGACTAAAAATTTCTAGAGAAGAGATTGAGCCAGCCTATGGAAAGAAATTAACCTCACTGCTAAGCAAGAAATGCAAGGTTAAAAAAGTTAGCATTTTCTGCTTTTCACTTGGCAAAGATGAAAACAGAATGAAAAAAGTGAAATTCCATTCCTTGCTGTAATTGTTATTATAAAAGGACAAACTTTTTGAGAAGCAATTTGGCAAAATTTACTAGTATTCTTGTGGAAGTATTTTTAAGAAAAATGTATTACAAAGAGCAAAAATGTATTATGTATCAGTATATTTATAGCTTCCTACAGGTTGTTTATGGTAGTAAAAGATAGATAACAAAATAAATGATCTAAAATAGGGTATTAAGCAAATGATTCATAACATATCATTGTAATAGAATTCTACAGAGCCATTAAAATGATGCAAATAGATTTTTATTTTTATGGAATCTCTTCCCAATATATTATATAATAGGAGAAAAAAATCCTTCCAAAGAGTAAAATCTCACTTTTGTTAAAATGTACCTATTTAAAAAATCTGAAGTGTTATAACCAAGATATTGTCAGTCCATTTGGGGTAAATTATATTTGGCATAAGTAATTATTTTCTCGTTACTTATTTTTTGTGTATTTCCTAATGTTTACATTAACTATGCCTTATATTTTTAATAAAATAGTAAGATATTGACAAAAATGTATTGATTCATCATCAACGAATATTTTTCTAGTATTTTACTTGAAAACTCTCAAACCTGTAGAAAAGTTGAATAAATGACACATTGACAACCCGTAAACTCTTCATATAGCCTCAGCAATTATTGCTTTGCCACATTTGCTATCTCTCTCTCTCTCTGCAATGAACTATTTGTGAGTTGCACACATCATGACACCTCATCCGCAAATACTTCAGCATGTAGCTTCTAAGCAAAGGGACATCCCTCAAAAGCACATTCCTCTACATAGCCAAATACTATGACCAAGTCCAAGAAACCCATTGAAACTCCTCTGTGTCTCAGCTCTGAAATCCTGTCACAGGATCTTTTATTTTTCTGGGGTGACAGGACTTGGAGGCAGGGAAGCTCATAATTTATTTTCCTTAAAGGCCTTCAAAATAAATATCCTTTTTCATCGTTGGCAGATATTTTCCTAAAAATTGTGTGTCCAATGATATGTTCTCTTGGAATTCCATTTGAATTAGAAATCCAACATGTCTGTAATTTTCCTAATTGTTCTTCCATTGGTAATGCCTTCTAGGAGTTCATCTTTCAACTCGTCACTTGCTAATGGCTGTTTTAGACTTGGCTTTCAAAGACCATTCAGGCAGAGCTTGCAAAATATCTTCTGGCTTATTTTCTGAGACAATGTCTCATTGTTTTTAATACCCAAACTTTACAGAACTTAGGTATTTTTCTTAACAAAATATTTTTCAGCTCATGTTTGTACAGAAAAAAATTTATACTTATGATCTTAAAACTTAGTACAACATTTAAAGTGAATGATATCCTGAAATGATCTCAATTTTTATTCTACATTCAATCGTTAGGACCTCACAATCCTGAGTAGAAGCATTTAGAAAGCAGGAAGAATTACTGCACACCCCCAACTCTTGGTTAACAACAATACTAATTGTTTGGAGGTCAGGAAGCCGGGCTTTAAGCATATTATATCCTAACATGATAACTTGTTAGTTCTGTACATAGGCAATATGCTGTATTTTAGTTACCTTATAGGAAATTGGTAGGGGGCTTTGCATCAAAGTATAATGGATTCTATATTTTTTCCATTTGAAATAAAAAGAAACAGGCTCCTGATCAACATTCTTAGGCAGAATCTTTTCCTCCTAGGCATGAATTAGTTGTTTTAAGCAAGAGATGCCTGTATTTACTGAATTTTGGCTTTTCACTGGCTGAATGTGTAGCCTTTAACACTCAGGGCATGTCTGTTTTCTTTGCTTCAAATGTAAAATGATGACAATATCAACCTCTTCTGAGGGTAGATCACATCAGAGTTATAAATAAATGCCTCACTAAAAAGGTGATGAAACCATTTCTGATTTTTTTCACTAGATGTGTTATGGTAGACTCCATTCATGCAGATTTGAATACCCTGGGAGAAGGAACATTATAGCAAGAAAATTGAATAAACAATCATGCAAATAATAACAAAACACCACTTATTCATAAACTAACGGATGCCAAGAATATTCTTATAGAGGGTTATTATTCATCAATATAGAGAGGTCAGGATATGAAAGTCCTGAATGAGCCCAATAGAATACCAGAGAAAAAACACAAATAAAATGTATGTTGACAGGTGGAGCACAGGAATTTTTAGGGCAGTGGAACTACTCTGTATGCTACTACTATGGTGGATGCATGTCATTATGTATTTGCCAAAACCCGTAGAACATACACCACTGAGACTGACCCTAACGTAAACTATGGACTTTGGGTGATAATGACGTGTCAATGGAGGTTCATTGATTGTAACACATGTGCCACTCTGGCTTGGGATGTTGGGAGCAGGAGAGGCTGTGTGTGTGAGGAGTGGAGTACATGGCAAACCTCAGTTTCACTGTGAGCTTAAAACTTCTCTAAGAGATAAAGTTCATTTTTTTAAAAGGAGTATTGAAAACGCTTACTCTATGGGCTATGTAATACAAAGCAATTTTATTTTTCTTCATTTTCTGTTGTCAACTGCTTTGTCAAATCTCTAGGTGAGATTCCATAACTTCACATTAGTAAGTCTAGACCAGTCTGAAACTTTACTTAAATCCCTTCTCTCTTTTCCCTACAGCAGGCATAGTTTGGAACTCTGACAGTGGGAGGGGGTAGGATGGGATGGAGAAGGTGGGTGCTCTTGCCTGGAGATGCCTTCCTGTCTCTCAAGGCCCAGCTCCTTGTGTGAGTTGGGGTGGAAGGCAAGGACAGATAGGAGACAAATGTCTTTGTACTCAATAGCTGATACTGTAGCTCTGTCTGCTGTGTCTGCTCTCTGAACGACGGGCTTTCCAATGCTGGCTCTTGCATGGGGTACACGTATAAATTTTATGGAGGGCCTTGTAGTGCCTCTTTATCGCACAGTTCCTTGACCTTGGTAATCTAACTTCAGGCAACCTCTTCCTTTACCTCTCAACTCTACCTCAGTCTATTGCTACTGGGGTCCCCTTGCTCATGTCCCCTGCAGGTCTCATGTGGGATACTTACAAGAAGACAAAATCCCAGGCATCTTCCACATAGTCCAGTTAAGCCCTAGAAAACTCATGAATTCTTGCCAATTTAGCAAAAGGCATATATACTACACAATTCTATGCCATTCTCTGTCATTTCTTTCCAATACTCATCTTCACTGATCATGCAAACTCAGAGCTAGGTGAGCAAGTTCCCTGCCTAAGCAGACATCCAATCAACAGTAGAATGTCATTTTCCCCTTCTGTCATCACCCTAATCTCTATGAGTTATTCTTTTGGAGTTTCACCCTCGATCAAAGTGTGGCAAAAGAGATGCAAATCAACAGAGTACTCCCTGCAAGGTCTATGGCTATAGACTGGTTCTCCTTCCCTCTTCTCTTCAGTCTTCTTATATAGCTTGGGAAGGTATGCAGGTGGGAAATTTGGGTACTGGCTGGCTATAGCCAAGCCCAATGATCACACTTCAGTAACATTAGGGGAAGGAGTCTAACCTCATATGTAGGTGTCTCTCTTTAGAATCTCCTTAGAGTGTGTGACCTTTAGAATGTGACTCTTTGGACAACGCATTAGCCTAATACATTCTAAAGAGAGCCAATCCCAAGGCAGCAGCAAAAGTCCTTCTCAGTGTCCTGTGTAACTGGTTGCATTTTGGCTTGATCTAGTTCCAGCTTTGCAACTGTCCTCTCCTGGTAAGGTTGTCTTAGCATAGATGCTGTGTTTACCTTGGAAGGGAAGCTTTATGCCCAATTTTTCCATTACCAAAGACCCACAAGGAGAGAGGCAGCCATACATCACTTTAACCCTGCTAAGTAGTCCATACTCCAAACCCTTTCTCCAAGCAGGACTTTCTCTTTCTTACCTGAAAATCACCTGTGCAGCTTTATGGATACTTCCTTACCTACAATCCTTAGGAGCCTTTCCAGAATCTCTGAGGTCATTGACAACATCCTCCAAGAGTTGGGAGACCCTGGGAGATGCATCTCACATGATTTTCTTTTTAGGTACATGGTAGTGATCTCCTTACTCCAGCCCTGGCTCAGACTGCTCTGACAAATGTTCTGCCTTTAATTTGATTTTAAAGTGAGAAGAAGACACCAAGTCTCTATGTCTTTAGATATTTCCCTAAACTCCAGGGACATGTGTCAGGTGCATCCATGAATTTTACTACTACTTGTTCAGGGCTTGGATGACTCTGAAGGTTTTGCACTTCATCAAAGACCCACCTGGAGACAAGATGCTGGTTTCCGTTTCTCATTGGCATCCCTGATCTCTTCGAGTGAGTTTCTTCGAGCTCCACCCCCGCCCCCCACCTTCTACACACACACTTTGCTTTGGAGGAAGGAGGGATGCAGTCTTACCATCAACTCCCCTCCCTAAAGACTCTAGTGATTGTCTTTCCAGCCCCTTCTTCAGTTTATGAAGAAGAGGAAGGGTGAGCTAGGGAACTGGGATAGTAGCTGCAAGAACTAACATAAAGTCACTCTTTGTAAGCCTCAGAAAAATAGTCCTGCTGTAATTTTGAGATCCTTTCTTTAAAATGTTGGTCTTTTAATGCTTTCTTGACCTCAGCTCTGGTTTCAGGTCACTGATTCTCAAGCAACAGGCAAAGTTCCCTCCCAATATCTTCTTACTTACATTTAGAATTAGAAAGTCATGATTCCTATGATGAAATCCCATTTTTTTCACATTTTTCTTTTGTGTTTGGTATTTGACCATATGAGGATTAATTTTGATGAGAAGAAGAAGGATAAATAAATATATTGCCATTGTGTTACCATCTTTCCTACCATGGCTGCAGGGTAATTTCACAATTTACATATCTTCAAAATCCCATAGGCAAACATGTTCTGAGTAGGTGTAAGAAAAGAGAGACACTGGGAGTGATTAAGGAAGGTATGTTCTGTCAAGTCTATGAAAATAAAACAAGTGTTATCATGAAGTTTTTAGTAATTTAATTTCATTTAATCCTCTTGAGTAACACTAAACCAAGCGTCAAAAACTCACCTAATCCTCTCATGGATTCACCATTCACTTGCTCATCAATTAATCATCTGAGTCTTGGCTGACTTCATGTAACTCACTTCCTTGTCTGAGCATGAACTGTCCCAGGAGCCTGCTCTGACACTCTCCACACCATCAGTATTGTGGCAGTGAATGGATGCAGTGCTTGCTTCTACACCAGAGGCAGAGATGGCCCCGTAGAAAGACCCTGCCTAGTCAAGGGTCTTCCCTACCAATATATAGTTCTGTGGCCTAGGAGACATCAGCAAACTATATCAGGTCTGTTTCTTCCTTTGTAAAATTAGTTTGTGGATTAGATTAAAGGTTTTTCCCTACTGAGAAATCCTATAGACGTTATACTTCTAAAAAATGTGATTCTTGCCAAATATTATAAAAGGCCTAACCAAAGATTCCTCTTCTCACAAAAGAGCCTATGATTTCATTATAAAACTATGTAATTACATGGTCAGCTTGGAAATTTATATTCTTATGGACCAGGGAAACGATATATTAGTCAAAGCATGAATTACCCTGAAATAATAGGCTCATATGTAACTTTAGATTGTTTACCTTCCTAATTTTGTTTTGATTAACTTAATATGAAATTAATTCATATTTTATGAAGGAAATTAATTTTTCTGACAACCTAAATATGAAAAACCTACATGTTGATAATTGATAGATTATTAATAATTATTTGAAACTTCTATATTAGACATTTGTCATATGATTTTTATATACTATCTAATTTTATAATAACTCTTTGAAAGGAGAACCATGATTTTTCCCATTTTACAGAGAAAGAAACTGAGGCTTAGAATAGTTAAGACATTTGCCCAATGTCACATGGTGATTAAAGGGCTGGAATTTCAATTCAGGTCTATCTTACTCCACAGCTTGAACTTCTAACCATTGCCCTGCGCTTTCTCTCCTTTTCCTCATGGATTTGATTCTGGATTAGACACTGTAACAAATCCGTGTATTCATACTCTGGGCAACATGTATGCAAATGTTAGTTTCCTGGACTAGTGCTCATTTCAGCTCCTGAAAACTCAGGAAGTTATTCCTTTCATTTTTTCACTGTATTTTTACTTATGTGAAAATATTTGTTTTATATCTAATAGAGACAATATGATCAGTTAAAACACATGAAAATAGAAGAGTTCAAAAATATATAAACAGCAATCTCACTCTCTGGAAATATTCGCTGTTAATGTCTCAGTTCCTGTATCCTACCCTCATTGCTATCTATTTAATCTCTATTTTAAACTTTTTTTAAGTGGTACCAAACTGTAGACACTATTTTTAGCCTACTTCTTTTCCTTTCATTTAGCAATAGATGAGCAGTTCTACACTTCTTTAAACGAAGTGTTTCTAAAAAGTATGAAAGCCAAATGTTAGGTCCAGTAGTAGACTCATATTATCTGGATGGGGGTGGGAGGATGAGAATCCTTCCCAGAGAACAGAAAGGTCCTACAAAATCTGTATGTAGTTTCTGCAGCTGTGGCTTTTGGGAGGCATAAGCAATCCAGCAGGTGGACAGAAGCCTTGCTGGCCTTCAGGAGGGCTGGAGGGAGTGGCTGGCTTGGACACCAGTGTTGGGCACCCAGCCATTGCACAGTGACTCCAGGAAGTAGAACAGTCAAGTCAGGAATTTTTCTCTTCACTGTTGCTCAATTTTCTATTTTCATACCTCTGTAAGGTCCGGGAGGAAGGTAGGATATACCTCAATCTTTATTGCAAAAATGGCCCACATTTATTCAATTATGATATTAGATTTCACCACTGTTATTTTTAAGGAGCTGATGGTTTCTTCCCTTGGCTTGTAATCACTGGGCTGAGGAGCACCCTGAGCCCTGAACAGCTAATTAATCAAACAACTATTTACACGAATACATACTGTGTACCACATTGTTTCCTAGTGCTGCCATAACAAATGATCACGCCCTGGGTGGCTTACAACAGGAATTTATTCTCCCATAGCTCTGGAGGGCAGAGTTCAGACATCATGCTGTCAGCAGGACCACACTCCCTGCAAAGGCTCCAGGGGAGAATCCTTTCCTGCCTCTCCCAGCTCCTAGTGCCTGTTGGCACTCCTCGCAGCTGCGTCTCTCCAGCCTCTGCCTTTGGCTCAGAGGCCATCTCCTCTGTGCATCTTCTCTTCTTCTGTCTCCTTTGTGGGCACATCATTGGATGTAGAGTCCACCTGAATAACCCAGGATGGTCTCATCTAGAGATTCTTAATTAAATCTTCAAAGACCCTTTGTCTTAATAAAGTCACAGGTTCAGGGTAAATATAACTTTCTTGGGGGGAGGAGGGGGAATCACCCCACCCACTACATTCCTATATTGCAGATACTTTGAACATGAGCAGGCATGACAGACATTTAAGTAAGCAATCATAACACAGTATAGTAAGTGCTAGAAAACAAGCGTGGTAAAATTACTGTGGGGACCTAGAGGAGGAGTAGACAATTGGGGTGAGGGGATGAGGATGCCCAGGAAGCTTCACAGAGAATGACAGTTCAGGTCGATATAGGAAGATTTATTTGGGGCCTTGACAAAGGATATTAAAACAAACAAAAAACATGGTTGGTTTTAAATATGGTTATTAAATTTTATTTTATTTTATTTTATTTATTTATTTTTGAGATGGAGTCTTGCTCTGTTGCCCTGGGTAGAGTGCAGTGACATCATCATAGCTCACTGAAACCTCAGACTCCTGGGTTCAAGTGATCCTCCTGCCTCAGCCTCCTGAGTAGCTGGGACTATGGGTGCATGACATGATGACCCACTGATTTTTCTATTTTTAGTAAAAACAGGGTCTTGCTCTTATTCAGACTGGTCTTGGACTCCTGAGCTCAAGCAGTGCTCTAACTTCAGCCTCCCACAGTGCTAGAATTACAAGCATGAGTCACCATGCCTGGCCTTAAATACGGAAATTTTAAATGTGGCAGGTGAGCCAAGTGAATTGGTGTTGGACATTAGAGAATGGTAGGGACTGCAGTGAGCCAGAGAAGAAATGCAATGACTGCATATATGACCAAATCCAAAGGGGACTAATGGACCACACTTTCACAACCTCTACTGAAATTTGACCAGAGTTCCCCTGTGTGAACTTGGGTGAACTGGCATTCCTTTTGTGCAATGAGTTCCTGAGCACCTATCTTTAAACACATTAAATCTTCCCTCCATTTCTAGTTCTGGGCTAGTTCAACTTCTCTTGATTTATTCTCTGGAATATTCTAGTATGTCTACCCCTTTTTCCTTTCCCTGAATCCAGCCTTCAGTATCCAGTCTGTCTTCTCTACCCCATCTATGTTTCTTCCAAATCAGCCATGTTATATACCAGAACCACATCACATTTAATTGTTCGCACACCAGTTCTCCTCACTGGTTTGAAAGCTCCACAAGTGCAGAGACTGTCTTACGTACCTTTCTAGTCTTTCCCTCTTCCCAATGTCTGTTACACAAGAGTACTCAGTAAATAAATGAACTGGGAAGAAAATGCTCATTCAGTGTATTAGAGTCCAGTTTTATGGAGGGAAGCACATAAAACTCAGTCCCAAGATTTATCTTCTAATGTCAATGGTGAAGTGTTTTAGCTAACGATTATCCACATTGGTATTAGGCAAACATGAGCAGGACACCAGAAAAAAACAACTTTTTTGTCAATATTTCCCTAATCTCTCTTGCTTCTGCTGCACAGATATTGCTCCTATTTCCTTGGCTGTCAGTGTAGCAAGGTCTAAAGTGGGCAATGCTAAATCACCTCTACACCTGGACTGCTGGTCAGGGCAGTCCAGTTCATAAGGCAGGTGCTAGGTGGATAGATGAGCCAAACGCCAACACTTGATGAGATAGTTTGTGTAATCCTTCTCAGTCCCTGTGTCAGGGATCACTAACTCAAACGCAGGTAGCATAAATGGGTGGAGAGGGCTGGTGTTAGACATGAGAGAATGGTGAGGACTATGGTAAACTGGAGAACAACTGCACTAATAGTGGCATCAGCCCCTTTGTTCCAGCCAGTTGTTCCATTTGAAAATGTGGCTCTAGTGTTGGCATGTTGCCAGATGTTCAAGTGTTTCAAGGGAAGATAAAAATATGGATTTTTCTGTGTCTTTTCTAAGATTTTAAAAACACCATGTGGAAGGAAGATAAAGTAGATGGCTATTTTGCAACTTCCAAATAAAAATTCATATGCTAAAGTTGCTAATAACTTGCCTCAATCTTATTTAGTGTTCGTAGAATTTTTTAAAAATCATAGGAGTTTTTTGAAACCTGACTTGGAACTTCTCCTGAAATAGTGTTTCCCCCTTTCAAAATTGAAGTTTATGAAATGGCCATTCGAGAAAGAATCAGAAAATGAAGCTTCATGGGCAATCAGAATCTTATCAATTAAGCTTCAATATCATATCCAGGAATTTTGAAGAATAGGTTCTGAAGGTGATTTTTCTTTAATTTTTAACTAAAATTGAGTCTTGCTCTCAGTTGGAGTAATCAACTACTGTTTGCTGTGTTAAGGTTTTCTTGATGTTACAAGCGTTTGAAAATGATCTAAATGTCTCTTTAGCTGTCGTGGGCTCCCTGAAGTGTAGATGCCATCTCATCTCCCCTCAATAAAATCTCGTACACTTCCCCAGGGTGGAGGTTTTATTTTCTCAGTCAGCTCCCCATCTCCCATGACCTAGCTGTTGGAACTGACCCAGAACCATAAACATGCATGTCCATGCATCTGCACGACTTAGTCCTTTCAACTTCAGGGTTTTTGCTGTCACCTGAAGCTCATTCATGAACCTGAAACAGGAACCCCTAGCTACAGTGAAACCACAATTGTGCAGATGAGAGGTGGCCACCATTCCAATGTGCCAGGCACCATGCTAAGTATATTACATGCATTTTCTCATTTAATCTTCAGATTAATATTCCCATGGGAAGGGCATTTCTATTACCACCTTGTAGATAAATAAACTGAGTCGTATATATGATACGGCAGATAGCTGACACATGTCAGCAAGGGGATTGGTGTATTACAGTGTCAAATCAGGAGTAGAAGCTTTGGCTTCAGACAGAACTTCAGGGTTTTATACATGACTCCGACAATTTACTTGACTTCTCTGAACCTCAGTTCTTTCATCACAGGGCCTTGTAGGTGCCCAGCACACAATGATGTAGATACGATGAGTAGGAATATCCAAATACCATGCTCAAGTGCAGGAAATATCCAGTTACTTTTTATTCCCCCCAAATTAAGCTAAATATGAATCTAGCTTACATTTTGAGTACTTAATAGAAAATTCACTGCCTGTAATCACTGGGATTTCTTTCTTTTCCCTGAGTTTGTAGACATATCAAGTATATTTTATTTGAGTAAGCATGAGTTAATATCATTTTGTTGAAAGGTAGCAATACACACTCATATCGGAGTGTACCATCACCAAAAACATCATGCAAATTATAAAGAAACTAACTCATTACTAGCTCCTCCAAAGGTGGCCACAGCTTTTAAAGGAGTGATTTGAGTTTAGTGTTGTGAACTTGAGTGGAGAAAGTATTGGTTTCCACACTGTAATTTTCTTAGTGTTAGTTGCAGCTTCTGAGTGAGCAATGGTTAAGATCTGGCATTTCCATGACTGACTATTCCTCAGCAACTCAGATGCTTTATAGTCTCCCATTTTCTGAGAAAATGCCATGATTTGTCATCATGAAGCCATCCCTCATGGACAGTTACATTTTCCTCTGTTTCTATCCGTGTTTGGCTCCTTCTTAATGCTTATGGGCTCATCTTGCTTTCATGTTGCTATTGAGTTTTTCTGTTTCTAAAGCATTTAAAGATATATGCATATTTTCCTGGCTTTTCAATTTGATATCTTAGTCTTATTGCTCCATCTTCACAATTAATATAGCACCAAATGTTCATTTGAACCTAATGTCTTGGTATCGCTTTGCAAGATACCCAGTCCCAGCTATCTCAGGGAGTTTAGGAAACCAGTTTGCCTGCTGCATGTCATTGTCCTTCTGTTGTCTCTAGGGTGTAGTACCCCAACACACCCAGGAACCACATGCCGAGAGTTACCCTCCAGCATGATTCGTCCATCTATGCTCCCCTAGATTTGACATCTGCAGTGAATGGCTTCTTTAGATTAGCTATGGACCACAAACACTGTACTTTTAAATTTGCTTGCGCTACGATGTGGTTAAGACATGGTGTGGCATTAGTCAAGGCATCAGCTGAAACGGTACATGTTGTATTAGTCTCTTTGTAAAATAGGTTAGTAATTGAAGCCCTGTAAATTTGCATTACTTCTTGTTTTGTTTTGTTTTGTTTTGTTTTGTTTTGATAGTAAGCCAGAGAATCTGGTCCATAAAGAAATTGTGCTTGCTGTTCATTGTCAAGCTTTGGGGGAGGTGGTGCCATAATAATGACATGTATGCCTGCGTGTCTGTGGATGTGAGTTCCTCATGTTGGTGAATAATAAAATGAAAAGAAGCTGATCCACTGATTCTCATTTCCTTTATTTAAGCATTTTTGCTTTAAAAATAACATGATAAGGAATGTCTTATGGAACAGAGTATTCTATTTGCCTTAAATTACCTTGACGTAGAACTAGAAAAGAGGATAAAAATAAGATTATATGTCCAATCTCCTGTGTTAATTAATGTAAACAAATCAAGGACTTGTTTCAAACGTATGAATGCAGTCATGTTAAATAATGAAACTCTTAAAAATAAACTGCCCTTAATTTCTAGATATAAAATAGGTAATAGTATATACTAGGGGTGAGTAATTTCACACCTTCACCAATTTATTCTTTTAATGGCATCACCGAAGAATGAGGGAACAGGATGATTTGATGCGACCCTGTCATGGCCTTATGCAGAGAGTACAAACTGAGCTGGAAACAGAAATCCAAATATAATACCAGTGAAGTATAAAAGCTTGATAAAAAGATTCAAGATATATATCAAAAAACATGGTGGTAAATTATTATTTTTACATGCTCCAAAAGCAACCTCTGTATTTTAGAAAGAATTACTACCGTGAAACTTGATTAATGTCATAGCCACACCACATACTTGCTTATACCACACCCCCCTAACACACACACACACACACACACACACACACACACACACACACACACACACATCTCCTACAGCACATTGGATAAGTAGGTCATCACATTTGTCCTCCCACCTTAAAACTTTCCACGGCAGCAAACTGATGCTTCTGGAGAAAACTGAATCAGTTTTTGTATAAGTTACAGGCTTCCAAATCACCTCCTCTCTTCAAATAGAAGTACTGTGGGTATCGGAAAATTGTCAGCAAAATTTCCCCAAAGCTAAACAATCTAAGTTAAAACTCCATGCCCTTCAATTGTTCAGATTTCTTGTCTCCTATAGTTAAACTGAAGGGGAAAAAGTGTTGGGTGAAATGTCTACTCAGTGATTCTATCAATTTAGGAGCAGGATCAAACAAGCGAATGAATCATGCAATAAGCCTCACACACTGGAAAATGGGTCATCTTTCTGTAAGCACTGAGACATCTGGAGCCAAACCAGGTTGAAAATGTCATTTAAGTAGATTCTTTTAACTTGTTCCTGAAAAAAAAAATGTCACTGACAACTATTTGTCTTCTCAAAGACACTACTTTCAAATACCTTATCCCGCAAGCCGAAGAATATATTTAATTCCAGAGAAAAGCCTTTCAGCACCTTGAGAAATCCTTTTTGTTCAAAACTAATCAATTTTTGCTTTGTGCACAAAAGTAAAATACTTTGTCAAACTCTCTGCAGAAATCCTTTTAGCTATCTTAAAAAATACATTTGGTGCAGCCCTGGCTGATTTCTGTTATATGAGCAAAAATTTACTTTGTCAAATTATGTTCTTCAGAAAGCCTTTCAGCTGACTTAAAAATCCATTTTGTGCAAAACAATGACCATGCATCAGCTCAGAGTGATTGCACAGTAGTTACTTAGCCTGGCAAATGGCAGCAAAATGTCAGTTGAAATGAAAGACACACAGCCCAGGGCTTATCAGGGAAAGTGCAGATGATTCATGTAACATCATAAATAAATAACGCTGACTTTGTGTTGAGGTAGGTTTAACAGCCGAGGTTCCTTTACCAACCATAGTATGTTTCAAAGCGGTAGCAGTGGGGGCCTTACCTGGTGACAGTGACATGTGCTAAGATAAGGTATGATGTCTTTAACACTCTATTTCAAGGTCACTAAACGCTGTATTTGTGGTGAACAAGAAAAAAAGTCCTATGCCTGATGACAGGGTAGAAATTAAAGTATCATCGGAGTAATGATAGTCACGAAGAGAATAAAATTTCTCATCCTAGCGCCCAGAATAGCTATGTCCTTCTTCGCCACTCTTGTCCACTTGTTGGCTAGCTCTGATAGCAGGAGTAACATGGAGGCAAAAAGGGATTGAAAATGTAGCAAGGCATGGCAAAAATAGAGATGAAGACCCTGGTCTTGGCTCATGAAATATTCATACCAGTTACTAACAGTATCATGACACCTATTAGCTGGCTCTCGAGGCCAGTTGCACAAGGCCCCTTGCTTAGAGGGCCCCATGCTCAGTGTAATGCTCTGCTATCACCACCTTGAAATTCATAACATTTGAACAAGAGGCCCTGCATTTTTCACTTTGCAAAAAGGCCTTGAAAATCATGTAGCCGGCCACGATCAAGGACAGTCAGGTCTGCCTTGTGACTTTTATGGATCCTAGGCAGGTTTGCCTTCATGGACCTCTTCCTCCATAAAATCATATCAAAACTATATGTTATGACTATATAAGGATGAATATATTAACATATTCTTTGACCTAAAAGTTCATTATTTTTTCTTATTTTAAAAGAAATTAAAGCATGTTCATGAGCTCTAAAACTATCGTGAGCCCTCGTGCTCTGACTACTCTGCCCAGTGGAGAAGTTGGCCCTGGGGCCCAGCGGGTGAACGTGGGAGGTCAGCAGCCCACTGCTGGCACTGCCTCCACGCTGATGTGTGCTGGTTGGAAAGGAATGCTCCTGGATGCCGGTTTCTCAGTGAAAGATGAGGCCACATTCTCTGATCGCCTGTGCTAGCTGGTGCAGAACACATGTGGCCTTTGCTGCAATTAACAACTAAATAAAGAGCATGGTCATCTCAGAGAAGCTGCCCGAGTTCACAGTCTTTTCTATAAGAACTTGAAACTATAATATTCTAAAAGTTCCAAATCAGAATCATATTTGCTCAGAGCTGATTCAGTGTGTGGTAACCATATCACACATGCTAACCTCACTCTGCTGTCATGTTAGTGTCAGATGGGCAATAGAGGCCCTAAACAAAATGAGCGAATGAGTCACCATAGTGAGAACGCATCTGCAGACACTTTTCTACCTCTCTACCCTGTATGCCCATCTATTTTGGTATGTCTGTTAACCCCATCCAAGGTAGCTAGTGACATTTTCCACTCCTCTAGAAATCCTGGGAAATCTGCAGTAGAATCTGATGGGGTCTGCTCCTCTGGGGGTCAAACTCCATGTTTTGTGCATTTCACTTTCCTTTTCCTCTGCCCTCCCAAAGCTTTCTGCCCCGGTGGCACTAATATCTGCCTATACACAGCATGGAATTATGAATGGTTAGTCTGATAGAACTTAAAAATTCTCCTATCTTGGTTTTCTCAGCTCTGGCTGTACATCAATATCACTGCAGAGTAGAAAAAATCAGGTATTCAGGCTTTACCCCTAAATTTACTGTATTCAGATCTCCAAGGACAGTGTCTGAGTATTTGTGCTTTTGCAAAATTACCCAGGTAATGCTAATATTTGAGTTGACAACCTACGTACTGTTCCAACTGATCAACTGATACAGGAATCACTTTTACAGCATTTTTGATCTCGCTTTGCTCTGTATTTGGGAGAAAGACATAAATGAATAGAAGTCAAATATGATCACTCTTATGGGAGATATCCATACAATAAAATATTATCTTCTGTCTTTTTGTCTGATAGTATATCACACATGGGACTATGGGATGGACTTCTACTGAATTTGAAAGATATATTTGGGATGGTCAGTTACAGTACAGGCTATGTGGCACGCGTGCAATGTATTTCATGAGCCCCTAGGAGCATCTCAGGTGTTAACAGATAAGCACAGTTTCAGAGTGGCTAAATGGAGGTGCAGAATGAAAGACCTGCGTGACTGCCTTAGTGAGGGCATGGAATACATTTAAAAATACTGTGGGCAGAGAAGACTGAAAATGAATTTAAATATGAGCCTTAAATCAAAAGCCAGAAGGGAAAAATTCTGAATTGCAGTCATTGATTTGTGATTGAGCTGCTTCTCACAAGAGCAATGCTATGTAGTTTTGCTTTAGGTGTAATGTTAGATGCTCAATAAATGTTTATAGTAGATGCTTAATAAATGCTGATTACTTGGATAAATCATGGTAGATGGGCTTCTTGAATTAAGACGTCTACAATTACACCTTTTTTTGTTAAATAATCACCATTTTTTATTTGCTCCCAAAGTTAAGAGAGATTTCACAATACAATTTATAAATTTCATATTCATCATTTTCAAAATGTAAATTAAAAACTTAAGTTTTCCCTCTTTTTCTGGTTTCTTCTGGAAATTCTATGTTGGAATTTGAATTTAAGACATTTCAAAGAACGTCTTATGTTACCTAAAATTTGCTGCACAGCATGGGTTCATTATTGCCATATTCTTCAGAATGCTCTTAGATTCTTAGAGTTTTCATGGCAAAAAATATTTTAAACACCGCTTAAAATGCCAAGATTATTTGCTGAAGGCTGGCTGCCCTGAGAACAATCTTTGTTTCCAATTGGGACTGCTGGCTCCATGAAGAAAAGTCTATAGATTGGAGCCTGCCTCCAGGGGGTTTTGGACTTCAGTCTCTTGTATGGCTTGAAGAGATGAGAGAGTAGGAATTTGGAACCTAATTTATCAAGTTAATATTCCAAGAGTAGCTCACTTTACAAGCCTCTGTCTCCTAGGTCAAGGTCTCAAATTCTTAACCCTGTTGTCCAGGATACCCTTTTAAGTGCAAACGTCATTTCTGGTGTGGTTGTTCTTAATAATTACAATCTCTCAGGAAACTCCAATGACCTCAGTATGGCCCCGAACTTTTCTTTCCCACTCTTCTGCTGTTTCCTATTGTATCTCAGTAGGGAGGTCCCATTGTACTTTTGAATTCTCACTTTAACAATGGCTCCGATTTTGCAGATCCCTTGAAATAGTAAAACTGGCTGTAGTCACCAGAAACGCCCTAGATTTTCACAGTTATCTGCTTATGTACACAGGGTGGAAAAAAACATATTCTGCAGTGCTTATTTATGCCCAATTCACTTCCATGTTTAAAGAACTTTTTGCCTAATTTCAGATCTTTATTTGCAATATGTTATGTAAAGGCAGGTAGTTAAGGTGAGAGAGTACCAGGTATTTATAACACAAGACCTTCTAGTATGTGTAAATTACATGTTCACTCTCCTTATTGTTTAAAAGGATATACTTGTGAATTTTTCTTATCAGTCTATGTTTTATGCTTCCTCTTTAGCAGATAACAGAGAAAGAACATATTTTGGAAGGAGGAAAGAATTTCTAAACATGTGCTTTTCTGAAGGTGGTTTGGAATATGGGATTAGGTATTTCAATTTTACTGGGCTTTGCCAGAAATAAATCAAACCTTTAGTCATGGTCTATATCTCTACAATAGTTTTATATATTTAAGTGTGAGTGAGTTTGATTTATTTTTCCTGTGTCCACACAAATTATTCCATTCTATTAGTATTTATGTCAGCTAGGTTGGAGAGTATTTTATACCTGGGCCCCACACTCTTTTCAGATTCCAATTTTATTGTGAGTCTGTTAAAAGGTCACTTTAACCTCTGCAAAATGAAGAGCATAAAGACATAGAGCTTTTCTGTCACTTTACCGATACACGTCAGTAAACATTCAGCTGGGCTTGTGCTGTAATAAGTTTGTGAAAGAAAAGCTGTCTCGATACAAAGATGACATGATGAATAATCAAAACAATTCTGAGCTTCAAACCTAATCCTAGAGGAAGTGTTATGATGGAGAGTCCTGGGCAAGAATCACATGATAATTTCAATGTAGAAAACAATCTATGTGGGATTTGCCTCTTTCTCCATGATACCATGCTGAGTAATGTCCTCTACCTCTGGAGGCCCTCGGGTTACAGCCAAACATTGATTATTTGTCAGATAATGCTATCAGACTTACAAAGACATGCACAGTGCTCCTGCAAGGAAATAAATGACTTCAGCATTGTTTTGGGGGGAAAAAGAAAGCAAGCACAATAGGATTCAATGCAATAAGAGCTCTGAGAGTTTACAAGAGGTCGAATGTGGGCTATGTTTTAATAAAATTTCAAGCCTATCACTAAGATTACTAAAATGCATTTTCTTTGTGTAACAAGACATGGTTTTTGTGCTTCAGAGTAGGAATGGTGGGGACTTCAAATTTGTTGCATGTGTCTCCCGTTCCAGGTGTTTTGGTTATGTTATTCATTTAATTCTCTCAGCAACTATGCAAGATAGATATTGTCCCATAATGCAGAGGGGAAAAAATGAGACCCAGAGAGATTGAAGGTCACCTGTAAACAAGAGGTTTGTTGTCTACAAAAATCTATGGTTGGTTATCAAAAATTGTAGTTATATCCTTATAGAAAATGATTGTCTATTTGTGCTCTTTTCAGAATATTTGGTGCTGACTGGAGTGAAGCTCCGAGTGAATTTTGTTTTGTTTTGTTTTTGTTCTGTGGGAAGACATGGCAGGCATAGGATTTTAGGAACTTGGTTCTCTGGTACCACAAAAAATTTCCATATGTCACAGGCATTTGGTTCTGGGTTTCTTGGGCACCCATATCCCTGGACATTTTCCTCTGCTTACTCATGCTGGCAAAGCACTTGGGGGTGGTCCTTTGCTGTTTTGTGGCTCTCCCTTCACTGTAAGGGATTTGCTGTCACATGCAAGTCTGAGGCATGAGGATTTTCTACGTAACTGGTCACAGCTGGGGAAAGTTATTCTCTACACTTACACAGGATTAAGAAGGCTTGTAATGCTCTGTGAAAAATAAAATAAAAAATAAAAATAATGGCCTTGTAAAGACACATGATAAATAAATGAATAGCAAGTGGGGGCATCTGTTTATGGCAGAATCTTTTCTCTTCAAAAGGTAGAGAATTTTCTCACCACGAGGCAAGGTAAAGTGAGCATTCTAGCATCACCCCCGATACTGATGTAAGAGCAGAACAAGGACTCTTATTTCCCTCCAAGCGTTAACAGGCTGCCTCTGCGGCTGTGCACTTCATGTTCACTTGCTTTAACAAGATTTACACAGTCCTAACTTACTTATTAAATGCTTCAAAAGCGTTTTAAGGCAAGGATCTTCAAAAGCAAAACGCATGTCTCAGCCGTCGCTCTGAAGCCTACTGCATGGAGTTCACTGATTTAAATATGTGTGCTGGAGTTAAAAAGAAACCATTCCATCTCTCTAATTTTTCTAGTTCTGATTTCTGCTCTATTGCTTGAATTCTTTTTACTGAATCTCCCTCCCGCAAGGTCTGTTAAAACAGTGATTTTTAAGTCTCACTGAGCTAAATTTGAGAGTTAATAAATATTGGATTTTTCAGTGCAGGGTGGGGGAGATATGGGTGTGGTCAGAGGAGAGTCTGGACAGAGATGACCGCGAAGCTGTGCAGACCTCGAAGCACAGGGTTAAATCTCGCCGGCAGTCCGGTAAAATGTGTTCAGAAGTGGCAGAAATTAATTCCCATGAACAGCAATCTGTAAATAAAAACTCTGAAGTGCAAGGGTAATGAAGCAAGGAAAAAACATTTCTCTGAAGAAAAGCACTCACTAAGCTCATTCGAACATTCAGCTGTCACGATCAGCACTTTAGAAAACCCTAGACCGAGTTCTATTTGATTTTCCATCAGAGAAATAGATGAGAGAATTTGTATGAACTAAAAGATTTTTAAAATATTGATTTGAAGAAATAGAGGGTAATAAAGATGATATCAAGAAAAGAGAACGGGCTTTTTCTTGGCAACTCACACTTCCACACTTCTGACTCACATTCCTGTTGGAAGAAATGCTTTCTGGAGATGAAATATTACATAGACAGTGGAAAGGGAAAGGCCTAGGACAGGGACAATTTGCGTACATTTAGCTCTGTTAATATCACCAGGCAGGAGAACCAGTGACACTGTAGCTAGAAGCTGGAGATGCACTAACCAGCGCTTTATCTCCTGTTGCCAAGGACTACATGATGAACTCTGCAGTGACCCGAATTTATTACAGAATAGCGCTCATTGCTGCCAGATCAAGCACTCTGTTGTGATTACAGCACATTAGGTGGAGGAACAAATCTCGAGGGGAAATGTCTAGTCTTTTAATCAAGTAGTAGAAAAGTCAGGGTGCATAAAAATCATCCTGTGAGATACACATATATATATATATATATCTCTACCATCTGTACACGTGCATCTATATCTGACAACCATCTTAATTTTGCCTAGAAAATGCTTTTGTTATATACAGGAGTCATGCATGTACAGTGCTCTCATTTAATCTTTTCTGAACATAATCTTATATTATGTTCTCAGTCTTCAAGAACCTAGAAGCTCAGGAATATTACAAAACATAAAGTAAGTACTTGCAATAATGCTCTATTATATGATATTTTTGCATCTCTTCATTTTCCCAAGAAGAAATTCTTTATCATCTTTATCTATCTACTCTCTTTTTTTTTAAACAATAGGGGCTTCTCTAGTTTTCAGCCCAGAAATCTGATTGCTTCAGGAAGACCAAATGACATCATTCCAAGGGCTGCATTTCAGTATTTAGTGGGAATAAGAAGGCTCATGCTACAAGCACGCTGAATCTGATAAGCCATTGATTAGCTGTAATGGATGGGAGGAAAGCTTACATAAACAGTTAGGAGACACTATTCACATGTTTTATAGGAGAAACAAGCAATTGTTTTACACAATTCTCTGAAATATAAATCTTCCAAGAAAGATTTAAGAATTATAAATACAAATCACAAATAAATCAATGTAGTTAAACCAAGAAAATAATGGTTTCAATGTAAAATTATGGGAAGAGGAAAGGAAATAGAAAAGAAGCAAAAGGAGAAAAGTGAAGACTGGAAGAAAGACACAGGTTAAGTCTGTACTCACGGGCCACTGTGAAATAGTTTAGTTTCTTTTTGGTCTCACTCTGTGTGTTTTAAATAATCTGTGGCTTGCAAAGTCATTTAAAATCGTGAAACTGGTTTGTGTGGAAAATCACAGCTTGAAAAAGAACATTTCACTTACAGTGTTACAGCAGTAGTGATTATCCCAATCATAACATTTTAGAACTCCTCGTTGATATCTTTTTTTATGATAAAGGCGTTCACAAACTTAAAAAGCCAGCTACAACATGTTTCATGTGAAAGATCCATATTTTCATCTTGAGAAGAATGTGGAATAAGTAAGGGACATCCAGTACCCCCCATAATAATCAATTCTCAGCAGCTCCTGTGGTAAACACCCTTGTTGTTTTGCTAAATACTCATTTCCAAACCTCATGTGTCATATCATGTTAAGTTGCAAAACATTTGGTTTACATTGTCCTTCTGAATGCTTGCATATCTCTCCAACATTCATATAATACACAGCAGCCCCTTATAAGGGCAAGCACATAGGTAGGGGTATTTAAAGGTTTCATTTCTTATTACAATCACATTGCTAGGTCCTTCAAAATGCGCCTGGGGAGTCGGGGCCCAATACTTTCTTGAAATGCCAGTAATATAATTTTAAGCCCTAAAGCAAATGCACCTCCATCAATATTTCTCCACTTCAGCATATGGATTTCCGCTGCTTAGACCTGCAATCAGAGGGAATTTACGTCTCCCAGTTTGGTCAATTTTTACTACCTATTGTGCATGTCTGATTTTGTGAGGTACTAAACAATATATTGACAAATTAGATCAGTAGAACACCATTTTAGTAGTAGAAAGATTGGTTCTTTCTATAATTTATAAGCTCACCCTTTCCCACTTTGCCCTTTCTGTAGTATTAAATAAAGGCAGAGCAAGGTACATTGGAGAGCAGTGAAGGAAAATGAGATGTCAGAGAGGTGGACGAGTCAGGGTTGAGGAGAGAACCTGAAAAGCACAATAGATTTTTCAAAGTAAGATCTATGACAGAATAGGGGAAGGTCTGTAGAGAGCATGAAATTAAATAAGATGGACTAACAGAGATGGAGAGATCTGAAGAAAGGAGGCTGCAGACCCAGCAACAGGGAGACATTTTTCTGATATCAGTGGAAGTGAGAACTGGAGACAGGCCTATTACAGTAGAAAGAGAAAGACAAATGAAGCAATAGAAAAAGACACATATATACAAGTCTCTGTGAATAGTCCCCCAAGAAAGATAGCAAAGTCAAAAAGCATTCACCAATATATACAAGCTGGAGAGGACGTTATCATTATTTAGTTTTTACAGAGTACTTTCTATTCAGAAAAAGCTGTTATTTTATTTTTCTCAAGTGTAAACCTGTGAGGGAGCAATCAATATTATTATCCATAAATTGAGGAATTTGAGGCATAGGAAAAAGCAAATTATCTTGAAGCAAAAATTACAACACAGTGCCACAGTGAGAGACTGCCTGTACAATCACTCTGATTTTTTTTTTTTAAATGGTGGACATTAAATGGCTGTCAAATGTTGAACTGTTCTGTTATCACATTCCCCTTCAAGAACTTTATGGGCACTATAAAGCATCAAAATGCAGGCATCTGTCCCCCACCCCACTCCCTTTGTGATTCCTGACAAGCTCTCTACTTAGCTAATGTTGCTGCTTATTTACTCTTCGACTCTAAGTGACCAGGGTGATCACTGGGAAGGCCCTTGTGAGCTCGGTCCAGGAGCAGATCTGCTTGGACTGTGTTCTGATTTGATGCCGGGTTGGTTTGTGGTCAGTTCAATTCTGACAGAGTGACTATGGGAAGGATTCTTCTAGAGACTCTCTAGGAACTAGAAATGCCCAAATCCCTTAGCTCTGGGAAGTAACCACCAGTGATGAAGGCATTGCTGGGAATTCTGGCCATGGAAGTTACATCTAGTTGTAGCCCAAGCAGTAATGCTTCTGAGATGAACCTCAGAAGAGATGTTTCCAAGACTAACAGAAACTCATTTATGCAATATATTTCCTTGGTCTCTGATATGGTTTGGATGTTTGGTCCCTTCAAATCTCATGTTGAAATTTGATCCGCTGCATTGGAGGTGGGGCCTAGTGGGAGGTGTCTGGGTCACAGGGGAAGATCTCTCATGAATGTCTGGGTGTCCTCCCTACCATAATAAGTGAGTTCTCTCTAGTAGTTCACACGATAGCTGGTTGTCGAAAGAGTGGGACACCACCTCCTCTCTTGTTCCTCCTCTCATTATGTGACACATCTGCTCCCTTTGCCTTCTGCCTTGACGAGGAACTCCCTGAACCCCTCACCAGAAGCAGATGCTGGTGCCATGATTGTACAGTCTGCAAAACCGTGAGCCAAATAAACTTCTTTTCTTTATACATTACCCAGCCTCAGGTATTTCTGTTATAGCAACACAAAATGGACTGACATAGTCTTCAAATCACTAAGACAAGTTAACAAAAGATAAGTGGTTGGATTCAAATCTTTCTCAATTTCCAAATCTCGTCTGCATTTGTCTGAGGGTTAGATTTATTTATATATCACTATCATTTAAACTTATGTGACCTAAACCTAACCAGTCATCTTAACTCTCTCATGGGTATCCAGAACATGCACCAAAACATATTCTTCTTATGTATATACTATATTGGCAAATGACCTCCAAGATTCAAAAGTCTCAGATCACATTTTCTTTCCAAACTCATTCGGTTGCAGAATCTCATTGATTCAATCTCTTTACTGCCACTGTATTTTCCCATTCTTTTCTGCCTCACCATGAGTGTTCTAGTTGAGGTTATGATTAACTTCTATGGGAACAAAATTGACAGTGTAGATATCTGCACTGCTCCTGTCCCTCATGGTGCCTCTTCATCCCACAGCAAACCACATACACTCCAACCAAACGTCTTGTAAATGTGCAGATCAAATCTTTAGCAGTAGCCAAATGTACACAGAATAATCTCCAGACTTCAAGATTAGATAATCAAGAATTCCAAGTCCTGATCCTTTTCACCTTTCTAATGTTAATTTCCACTTCATCTCTCTCTTCCTACCAGGTGCCCTAAGCTTTGGGGGTTCCCTGGAGCACAGCTCCACACCAGATAGGATGTGAATGGTGACCTCGAGGTCATGCTAAACTTTGAGTCCTACTGGTCTTCCTGATTTTCCTACTTGTTTCCGTTACTCCTTACTGTCCATCCAGACCTTTAAAAGCCTGCCCTTATCTCTGCTTTTGGAAATCTAAGAGAGCCACAAAGTACCACTCGAGTCCTGCCTCTTCTTTGAGGCTTTCGCACATTCTACTCATGCCCTTTTTTCCCAAGTTGGACTGAGCTTCCTTTCTCTGCTATACAGCAAATGATCCTTGGCTTAGACATTGGAGAGTCTAGAATTGCTATGGGAGTTGGGGGTTAAAGGTACCAAACTTTGAAAGAGAGGACAAAGGGATGTACTCAAACTGTATTTGCCTAGCAAGAATATTACTTTTGTTTACATTGTGAATTTTCTGGGCAGATTTTAGGGGGTGGTGGAGATTATTATGTGGAGATTAAAGCCTTTCCATGGCACCCTTGGTAGCATGGAATATGTTTTATACTATATGGTATGAAGCATATACAAAGGGCCTTTTTAGAACTGGGATGCGTTTTACTTTTTTATCCTTCATAGAATGTAACAGAAGGTAATGCCCAGTAAGTAAATAAGTAGTGTTTGTTGAAAATAGAAAGTGAACTTTGAGCAAATGTTGAAACTATAAATGTTCCAAAACATTAACACTTAGTGTAAAGCATTAAGCTCAATAACTTTTTTGGCCAAGAATTTTAAATTTGTTTTCTATTTTATTCTATGCTTCAACCCAAAAGAATCTCTCTCTCCATCTCTCTCTCATTTTAGGACATTCATAAAACTGACCCTGAAAACAATTTCATAGATAGGACTCCCAAAGTTTTTAGAACTACATTTTGTTACAGGGCTACACAATGAGACAGCTGGATTGTGGAAAATTTTTTTTGACTCTAAAGTAAAGATGGGTGGAGACATACCACAAATAGATTTTAACTCATGTTTAATCAATTGATCATTTAATTTTGCTGTTATTTTCTTGGGCTGTTTATAGATAAGCCTAAGGGGTTATAATATAGAATCGCTGAGAAGTTAATTTATTATCTTCCTGCCTCATTCTCTAGTCTGAATTTTTGGATTCACAGAACATTCCGAAATCAACATTTAATATTACAAACTTTCCTTGAAGTATTTATGAAAAATAATTTCTATAAGTGTTATCTATCACCAGTTGGGAAGTTTAGAATTTTCCAGAACATTTACATTTAGAAATGTATTTTTGACCATCTGTTTTTCACAGGAGATATTAATATAACATTTAGAGCCTATATACAAGCATTACTTATATCTGCCAACTTAATAGGATTGAAAAATAAGTGTTTTTGCATCAAAAGAAAATGCCTTTTAACTCATGTTTAATCAATCAATTGCTTCCTTAAATTTCGCTATTATTTTCTTGGGCTGTTTACAGATAAGCCTAAGGGGTTATAATATAAAATCCTTATATACGAAGAATTCCAGCCCAGAAAATGAATCAACTATGTGAAGCCGAATTTGAATGCACAATTAGAAGACCAGCTGTGTTCTGGCTGCAAATGAGACGTGGCTCTTTTAGATCTGAGTCTTCAGGATATAACTGTAGGATTCAATAGTTGTAAAATGCCAGGTTCTGGCTCCTGCTCTTCACTCATCTCCCTAAGTGCTAGGAATATCCTTACCCCAGATCTATCTTAACTGAAACAGAAGATTAAACTGCAACCCTTTGGAGAATGAACTTTAGTTGGCCCACTCTGCCTGCTCTTTTAATGGTATTTGATGCCCTGATGTTGACCTTTACATTCTTCAATTGCAATTAGACTCATCGCATGCTCAGTGATGAACATAAGCCATGTTGGTTCTTCTCACCCCCATCCTGTGAAGTGTTTTTGTGCCTGAGTTCCTGAGTTCCTCACCCATTTGTGGTCATGTATCTGAGACCCTATCTGTATTCGCACCTTGTCTCAATGTCTCACAAGGTCTCAGCTTCCTTCTGGGACCCTGTCTTGCATGTGTCGCTCTTATCCCTGGAAAGTGGAGCCTCTGAACATTGGCCCAATAGCTCCATCACTATATTTCATATCCTTTGGTTATATTTTCTTTATTGTACTTAAGCATTGCTTGATATTTCCTTATCTGTTTACTTATTTCTGTATTGTCTTCCTCCAACTAAATGTAAATGTAAGTACAGTTGGCTCTCCCTATCCATGTGTTTCTCATTCATGGAATTCAATCAACTGTGGATCAGAAAAAGTTTTAAAAAATTCCGCAAAGTTCCAAAAGGCAAAACTTGAATTTGCTGTATGCTGAGTACTATGTTGAATTCACGTGAATGAAGTAATCTGTACGTATTGCATTAGGTATTACAAGTAATCTAGAGATGATTTATGAAGTATACAAGAGGATGTGTGTAGGTTATATGTAAACACTATGTTGTTTCATATAAGGGACTTGACCATCTGTGGATTTTGGTATCTGTGGGGGATTCCTGGAATACTGTATCATGATTGTATGGGCTTTGTTCTTTATCCTGTGTGCAATATTTAGAACAATATGGCTCAGAAACTCTCTGGTGAATGAATAAATCCTGTAATAGGAAAATAGCCAAAATGCTCACTGCCTTTCTGCCTAGCATGTGAGTATTAACTTTCTACATACCTTAAGGAACTCTGTTACTCCATGGACTTGTGGTGCTAACAGCTGTGTGAACACTGCCTGGACAGTGTAGTACTCTGAGATGCCCAGACAAACCTCAGAGCATCCACTGTCTGTTGAGCCCCAACCAGTGGGGTGGGTCTTGTGCCAGATTTATTTCTAGTGGGAAATGTATAGCCCAGGGTCAGCAATTAAATAATATTGATGCCATCACTTCATCTCCTATTCCCAGGAATGGCATGGCTAATTGTTCAGCACTCTTGCCCACTGAGCCAAGCACATCTAACAGTCACAGTATTTCAGTTCACCAATACCAATTGATCTGAAGTGACATCCTTGTCATTCAGAACTAATCCAACCTCTGACTGAATGCACAAAGCTGTAACAGCTGATCATTCAGCATCTACTTGAGCAATATACATGAGAAAGAGTGTATCATTTTACTGTTAGCATTTTGAATAATACTAAATTTTAAAAAGTTCTCCTAAAGTAGACCCTAAATCCGGCCATCCATACATGGGTCCTAGTTTTGCCTTATGGGTGGATAAAGAGTAGAAAAAATTCCTAATTTATCAAAGTTCTTTTGGTACCTTTTAATATCAAGTGTCCTAACTAATAATAAGAGCTGACATTTATTAAGCCCTTGTTATGTGATAGGGATTGTCATAAGTACTTTAAAATATCTCATTTAATTCTCAGAAAAGGTATTGTTACCATTTTGCTAATAAAGAAACTGAGACATAGAGTAGTCTTCTCATTAATTACTTTCTTTGTTCCTGTCCTTGGCCCATTGTCCTATCTCTATTATGAACCTTATCTTGTTGGATTCTGATTAATTGCATACATATTTCTCTCCTGGGTTAGATTGCAACTCTTCAATGGTAGGTGTGATATCATGATCTCAATGCCTAATACAGTCTCTGGGACACATATAGTATACTGTAAAGGTTTGCTATTTAATGAAAGGATATAACAATATAAGATGGAAATTTCAGCTCAGTCTAGCTGAGGAGACAATTGCTAATTCAATTAAATTATTCTGGATCACATGAACAAGTCCAGGATATGGAAGAATCATGCAGACGTGATCTAAGAGCCAAACAGTCTTTGAAAGTCGTGCATAATTGGAGAAGTGTCAGAAAATGAAAAAGAAACACGTGAAGTCCCATGTCAAACATTTTAAAAGTGAGTAAAGAAACTTTGGCGAACCTGATATACAATCTCCAGGAATATTTTAAAATATTTTTATCAAGCAGATGTGTATGAATTCTTAACAAAGACTGTGGCCATCTCTAGAAGCCAGTGTCAGTTAACTACTTATGCCAAATTAAGGTCACTTCCTCTTTGGGGGTGGTGGTGGAAGGAATCGCCAGAATACTGAATTAGGAGGATTTTCTATATGCATGTGATATATGTTTATTTAACCAAGCATTTTATTATTTCTCATGATATTTTTGTAGGCAAAGTTGTTTGTTAGGTGTAATACATTCTAAGAAGCTTTTACTTTACAATTGTACTAAAGAAGACTGGCTAATGACATTTTGGGAAGTGTCAGAATTGGGTTAGTAGAAAGAAATCCGTATTTGTCAGTAGAAGTGGTTTCCATCATTTATAAATGGTCTGACCATGAATATGCCATTTAACCTGTTTGGGTCTCAATTTCCAGCCTGCCTTGGAAGATCGATGGCAGACTAAATGAGATATATGAAATCATTCACTAAACTCCATGCACAACACCACATAGCATAAGGTCAACACTGAGGAGGGACATTAGTGAAGGACACAGATCATTGTCCTTAGCTTTGTCTTCTACCATGAGCATGGTGAATTCATACCTAATGTAAGTGAAGATGACTTTATCCTGGAAGAAATAACTTGTCAAGAGATGAGTAAAATCAAGACTAAAAATGATTTCAGTAGTCTGAACTATTTTAAAAAACAAGATAACATTTAATAGAGATAAATATTACATCCCTCATTTAAATAAAAAAAATCAATTGTATAGATACAAGTTAAAATATGCCTGACTTGGCAGTGGTTCTTGGAAAGTAGACCTAGTATTAGAGACTAGAATTTGGTGTGGTCATTAATGACATTAACATTGTTGACATATTTATTGACACTTTTTGTTTACATTCCCCTCTTTTGCTGGTAGACAATACATTCCCAAAGGGTAGAGACTATACATTTCTTTCTGTATTCCCATGCCTATCATAGTTTCTACAGATGGCTCATGTTTTGAGCTAGTCAACTCTTATAAATCTCAAGGGCCTCAATCATCCTATCCTGGTAGCAAGTCACATTTCAAGTACCGAAGTCAGCCAGGTTTAGTGGCTTACATCTGTAATCCCAACACTTTGGGAGGCCAAAGTGGAAGCATTGCTTGAGGCCAGGAGTTCCAGACCAGCCTGGCAACGTAGTGAGATCCCACCTCTACAAAAATAGAAAAATTAGCTGGCTTGGTCATGTGTGCCTGTAGTCCCAGCTACTCGGGAGGCTGAGCCCAGGAGTTTGAGGTTGCTGTGAGTTACGAAGATGCCACTGCACTCTAGTAGGGGCAACAGAACAGGACTCCGTAAATAAATAAATAAATGAAGTATCAAAGTCCAGCAAAGAAACAGAACTTAAATGTAGTTTATACATCGTTTTGCATGTCTTAAATCATATTTTGGGGAATCCATTCATGATCAGTGTCAATACTTTCAAACTGTTGTTACTCTTCTCCCCAATTCTTGTACAACCCAAAACAGCTATTCACGAAGTTCTTAAGAACTCTCTTTCCAATGCCTAAGGAATAAATTTTCTGACTAATTTTTGCCATCATGCTTTCATTCAGCTGCGATTTTTTTTCTGTAATTCAAACTCATGAGGCATAGGTGAGCAGAAATACTGAGTAATATTAGAATTTTTTTTAGTGAATTATTGGGAAGAATCTACTTATATAATAAATATTTTTTTATTTTTTAGACTAATTTTATTTTTTTATTGATGCATAGTAGATGTACATATTTTTGAGGTACATGTGACAATTTAATATATTCATATAATTTGTAAAAATCAATTATATGTAATATATTCATATGATTTGTAAAAAATTCATATAATTTGTAATTGGGATATCTATTACCTTAAATATTTATCTTTTTAATACTAGAACATTTGAATTATTCTTCTAGCTACTTTGAAATATACAGTAGGTTATTATAAACTGTAGTCACCATACAAATCTTTCAAACACTAGGTCTTACTTCTTCTGACTATTTTTGTACCCCTTAATAAACCTCTCTTTATCCCCACTTCCGCCTATGCTACCTGGCCTCTGGTATCCACCAATCTATCCTCTATCTTCGTGAGAATCACCATTTTAGCTCTCACATATCATTATCGAAAGTTCGATACTTGTCCCCAAAGCTGCATCTGAGGAAGGAGGACAAGTGGTTTGAGGAGAAGGAAAGAGGAGTTTATAATTTGCCGGCAAAAAGGAGGTTGGCACACTCCCATCTCAAAGTACCAACGTCTCACTTCTGAGCAGAAGTACAGAGCTTTTAAGGATTCTGATCAATCCCATCTTTAGCTAAGGCAAACTCATGACCTCCGCCCAGATGCATCCCATCTTCAGTTAATACAGTCTCGTGACCTCTGCCCAGACAATTCCCTTGAGACATCTCCTGTGGCAAAGAACAAAAGACCTGAGGCAGTGGACGACTGGCCTGAGGCAGGGATGCAGGTCCTAGTTCTCCAGAAGGAGTGGGAGATGTTTTAAAGAGACATAAAACATTTCTGCCACTTTTTCAAGCCATTTGTTCTGTTACTTATTTCCCCCTGTCAATATTACCCTTCCATATCTATGGGAAGAGGGGCGACTACTCTGTTCCAATATGCATAAGAATATGTGACATTTGTCTTTCTGTACCTGACTTATTTCACTTAACATAATGACTTCCAGTTCCGTCTATGTTGCTGTGAATGACAGGATTTTATTCTTTTTTATGGCTAAATATTCCATTGTGTGCCCACTCATCCATTGATGGGCACTTAGGTTAATTCCAAATTTTGGCTATGGTGAATAGCACTACAATAAACATCACCGTGCAGATGCCTCTTCAATATATTGATTTCTTTTCTTTTGGATATATACTCAGTAATGGAATTGCTGGATCATATGCGAGTTCTATGTTTGGTGTTTTGAGGAACTTCTGTACTGTTCTCCATAGTGGCTATACTAATTTACATTCCCACTAACAGTGTATGAGGGTTCCCCTTTCTCCACATCTTCATCCTGTATCAATTATTGCTTGTCTTTTTGATAAAAGCTGTTTTAATTGGAGTGAGATGATAGATCATTGTGGTTTTGATTTGCGTTTCTCTGATGATTATTGATGCTGAGTATTTTTTCATATAACTGTTGGCCATTTATATATCTTCTTTTGAGAAATATCTATTCAGCTCTTTTGCCTATTTTTTGATGGCAATATTTGGCATTTTTTTCTGCTACTTAGCTGTTTTAGCTCGTTATGTAATTCTAGTTATTAATTTTTGTTAAATGGATAGTTTGCAAATATTTTCTCTCATTCTGTGAGTTGTCTCTTCACTTTGTTGATTGCTTCCTTTGTTGTGCAGAAGTTTTTTAGCTTAATATAATCCCACTTGTCTATTTTTGTTTTTGTTGTCTATGCTTTTAAGGTCTGACACAAAAGATATTTGCTCAGACCAATGTCCTGGAGCATTTCCCCAATGTTTTTTTTTTAGTAGTTTTATAGTTTTAGGTCTTAGAGTTAAGTCATCAGTCCATTTTGATTTGATTTTGTATATGATAAGAAGTAGGGTCTATTTTCATTTTTCTGAATATATTTATCCAGTTTTTTCAGCACCTTTTTTCCCCCATTGTATGTTCTTGACACTTTTATTGAAAATGAATTGGCTGTAAATGTGTGAATTTCTGTCTGGGTTCTCTATTTTGTTCCACTGACCTATGTGTCTGGTTTTATGCCAGTACCATGCTATTTCGGTTACTCTACCTTTGTGCCATATTTTGAAGTCAGGCAGTACGATACCTCCAGCTTTGTTCTTTTTGCTCAGAATTACTTTGGGTATTCAGGATCTTTTGTCATTTCATGTAAATTTTAGGATATTTTTTTCCTATTCTTGTTAATATCATTGGTATTTTGATGGGGATTGCTTTGAATCTATAAATTGCTTTAGGTAAAGTTGTCATTTTAACAATATTCATTCTTCCAATCCATGAGCATGGAATATTTTTCCATTATTTTGTGTCCTCTTCAATTTATTTCATCAATGTTTTATAGTTTTCCTTGTATAGATCTTTCACTTCTTTGGTTAAATTGATTCCTAAATATTTTATATTCTTTGTAGCTATTATTAACATATAAATAGGATTGCTTTCTTGATTTCTTTTTCAGACTGTTTGCTGTTGGTGTATATAAATGGTACAAATTTCTCTATGTTGATTTTGTATTCTGCAACTTTACTGAATTTGTTTATCAGTTCTGAAAGTTTTTTGATGGAGTTTTTAGGTTTTTAGGTTTTTCTGAGTATAAGATCATGTCGTCTGTGAACAAGGACAATTTGACTTCTCCCTTTACAATTTGGATGCCCTATATTTCTTTCTCTTGCCTAATTGCTCTTGCCAGGACATCCTTTCTTTTGTGTTGAATAACAGTTGTGAATGTGTGTATCTTGTTTTGTTCCAGATCTTAGTGGAAAAAGTTTCAATTTTCCCCTATGCAGTACAATATTAGCTGTGGGGTTGTTATATATGGCCTTTATTATTTTGAGGTATGTTCCTTCTACCCAGTTTGTCGAGGATTTTTATCATAAAGAAATGTTGAATTTTATTGAATGCTTTCTCAGCATCTATTGAAATGATCACATGGTTTTGTTTTTGGTTCTTTTAAGGTAATGTATCACATTAATTGATTTGCATATGTTGAAATATCCTTTCATCCCTGCAATGAATCCCACTTGATCATGGTGAATGATCTTTTTAATGTATTGCAGAGTGTGGTTTGCTAGTATTTTGTTGAGGACTTTGCATCTATGTTCATTAGTGACATTGGCCTGTGGTTTTCTCTTTTTTTGTGTCCTTGTCTGGTTTTGGTATCAGGGTAATGCTGGAAGTGTTCTCTCCAATTTTTTTTTTTTTTTTTTGAGGAGTTTGAGTGGAATTGATATTAGTTCTTCCTTAAATGTTTGATAGAATTCAGCAATGAAAGCATTAGGTCCTGGGCTTTTCTTTGATGGGTGATGTTTTATTATGGCTTCAATCTTATTATTCATTATTGTTTTGTTGAGGTTTTCTATTTCTTCATGGTTCAATCTTGGTAGGTTGTATGTGTTCAGAAATTTATTCATTTCTTCTAGATTTTCTATTTTGTCACCAGATAGTTGTCACCAGATAGAGAGATAATACTCTCTAATGGTTCTTGGTATGTCTGTGGTCTCAGTTGTTATGTCTCCTTTTTTGATTTCTGATTTCATTTATTTGGGTCTTCTCTCTCTTTTTTTAAGGTAGTCTATCTAAAGGATTGATGATTTTTCTTTATCTTTTAAAAAATTTAACATTTTGATTGTTGATCATTTGTATTATTTTTAGTCACACTTTCATTTATTTCTGCTCTGATCTTTATTATTTCTTTTCTTCTATTAATTTTGGGTGTGGTTTGTTCTTGGTTTTCTAGTTCCTTGAGGTACATTGTTAGGTTGTTTATTTGAAGTCTTCGTACTTTTTTGATGTAGATGTTTATTGCTATAAATTTCCTTCTTAATACTGCTTTTACCATATCCCATACATTTTCAGTATGTTGTATTTTTATTTTCATTTGTTTCAAGAAATTTTTAAATTTCCTTCTTAATTTCTTCATTGATCCATTGGTTATTCAGGATCATGTTGTTTAGTTTGCATGTGTTTGTGTATTTTCTGGGCTTCCTCTTGTTGTTGATTTTTAGTTTTATGCCTTTGTGGTCAGAAAAGATACTTGATGTGATTTCCACTTTTTTGAATTTGTTGAGACTTGTTTTGGGTAAAATATGGTCTATTCTGGAGAGTGTTCCATGTGATGATAAAAAGAATGTGTATTCTTCAGCTGTTGGGTATATCATTCTGTGAATGTCTGTAAATGTCAGTTATGCCTATTTGGTCTAGTGTGTAGTGTACCTCTGAGGTTTTTTTGTTGATATTCTGTTTGGATGATTTGTCCATTACTGATGATGGGATGCTGAAGTTCTCCACTATTATTGTATTGTAGTCTATCTGTCCCTTTAGGTCTATTAATATTGGTCTGATATACTTGGGTGGCTTGGTGTTTGGTATATAGATTTTTATAATTGTTATATCCTCATGATGAATTGAACGCTTTATCATTATATGGTGACTTGCTGTGTCTCTTTTTACAGTCTTTGGCATGTAGTCTATATTATTTGATATAAATGTAGCTACTCCTGCTCTTTCTTGGTTTTCACTCACGTGGAATGTCTTTTTGAATTCCTCTACTTTTAGTCTATGTGTGTCTTTATAGTGAGGGGGGTTTCTTATAAATAGTATATAGTTACATTTTGTTTCTTTATCCATTCAGGGACTCTATGTCTTTTAACTGGAGATTTTGGGTCCATTTATGTCCAGTGTTATTATTGATGAGTAAGGACTCACATGGCCATTTTGTTGCTTGTTGCCTGGTTGTTTTGTAACTTTCTTTCTTTCTTTCTTTCTTTCTTTCTTTCTTTCTTTCTTTCTTTCTTTCTTTCTTTCTGTTTGTCTTTCTGTCTTTCTTTCTTTTTTTCTTTTTTTCTTTCTCTCACTTTTCTTTCCTTTTCTTTTCTTTTCTTTCTTCTTCCTTTGTGGTTAAGTGATTTTTCTCTGGTAGTATGTTTTAACTCATTATTTTTATTAATATTTGTAATGCATCTGTTACAGTTTTTTACATTGTGATTACCAGGAGGACTTCAAAAAACATGTTATAGTTATAACAAGTTATTTTAAAGAGATGACAACTTAGATCACACACACACACACACACACACACACACACACATGGAATAGAAACAAATAAAAAACTAAAAAACTTTCCACATTTTAACTCTATCTCCTTCAATTTTGATTTTTTTGGTTTCTATTTACATGTTTTTATACAGGCAGTGCATGGGTTACAGATGAGATATGCTCCTGAGAACATCTTTAAGTCACATTTATGTGTAACTCAGATTGCTGATGAACAGTGTGTATACAGTAATAATAATAACAATACTATAATGGCTCATATGTGGTAAATTAATACAGTGTAATACTGTGATAACAGTAATAATAATAACTCTATACTGTAATAATAAGTTATAGAAACTACTGTGCTCTTTCTTTAATTCAAACAAACAGAACTTAAAAACAAACTCATAAAAAAGTTTGGATAGGGGAAATTTCAAAAAAGAATATTAAACGTTAACACTCACCTAAAGTTGCATCAATGTCTTGCTTACTGGAAGGGCATTTTTGAGGCAAGAAGATAGGTTACCATTAACAGGAAGATTGTGATGGAGATGGTACTGGAGAGGATGGAGTGGGCGCTGGGGAATCAGGATTAGATTCTGTTGCTGGAGGAGGGGAGCTTACCACTAAAGTCAGTGTCTTGAAAAACATATCCAGGGTTGTTTGCACAATCTTTTTCTTTTTTTCATCATAAATGACCTTGTAGGGCTGATGCTCTCATAACTGTATGGTAAATCTTTGTAAACTGCTCAATGTTAGGATCTTGCTCCTCAAGCTTAGCAAATCCTGCTTCAATGAGACAAAAGGCTTCAGCTAATTTTTTTTATCATAAAGTTTCTTGGCTCTGGATCCTCTAATTTTTTGTGTTCTTATGTTTCTATCACCTGCTTCTCTATCTATGAGACTAGTCATTAGTGTAAAGATGCTCTGCCAGTGAACTTCTTATGCCATGTAGGTTTGTTTACATGTGTGGAAGAAACTAGTTTCCCAATTGTTAATTTATTATTCAATTATAAATTATGCTTATGGGAAGCCTTGGGAGCCCATTCGTAAGTAGAGAGTGCCATAGATTGGATTGTCTGTAACTTGGGGTCTGCCTATATTGCTTATCTCTTATCAGGTTGCTATAGCTAGCATTGCCTTTGATATATTTGTCCTTAAGGCTTCATTCTAGAGCTATGAGTACATTGCACACCACAGTTACATATTGGAGTATTCTTGGGTTGTCTTTGTACTTAATTTTACCAGCAGATTTTATATATTCAATTTTTTTTTTTTTTTTGGCACATTAGTGTTTTGTCTTTCAGATTGAAGAACTCCCTTTAGCATTTCTTGTAAGACAGGTCTAGTGGTGATAAATTCCTTCATCTTTACTTTGTCTGGGGGAGACTTTATCTTTTCTTTGTATTTGAAAGATAACTTTGCTGTGTACCATATTCTTGTCTGGCAGTTTTTTTTAGTTTAGCTTTGCTTTTTGTCAGCACTTTGAAAATTTCATTCCACTCTCTCCTGGCCTGTATGGTTTCCACTGAGAAGTCTATTGCCAGATGAATTGTTGTTTCTTTATATTTTATTTGCTTCATTTCCCTTGCTGCATTTAAGATCTTCTCTGTGACTTTGGATAATTTGCTTATTACATGTGTTTCAGTAGTCTTACCTGTTGAGGTCGAATCTGTTTGGTGATCTCTGACCTTCCCTTATCTAGATATTTATATCTTTCTCAAGTTTTGGAAATTTTTTGGTTATTATGTTTTTTGAATAAGCTTTCTATCTTTTGCTCTTACTTAACTCCCTCTTGAACATCAATGGGTAATTTTCTATATTTTGTAGGTGATCTTCATTTATTTTCACTCTTTTTTCTTCTTTGTGTATTTTCACATAGCCTGTCTTCAAGCTCACTGAGTCTTTCCCCTGCTCAATTCATTTACTGTTAAGAGCCTCTAATGAATTTTTTAGTTCATCAAATGTATTTCTCAGTTGCAAGAATTCTGTTTGATTTTTTAAATTATTATTTAAACCTCTTTGTTAAATTTCTCTGATAAATTTTTGGATTGCTTTTCTGTATTATTATCTCGGAGATCACTAAGTTTCCTTAAAACTGCTATTTTGAATTCTTTGTCAGAGAGTTTACATACTGCTATTTTGTTAAAGTCAGTCACTAGTTCTTTGCTTTGTCTAAAGAGGTCATGGTCCCCTGTTTGCTGTCATTTCTTATGGATTTATGTCTATGTCTTTGCATTGAAGGATTAGTTATTTATTACAGTTTTTTTCTCTCTGGCTTGTTTAGGTTTTTATTGGATATGTTTGCTTAGACAGTCTTTTGTAATTTACCTGTTTATTTTCTTTTTCTTTTTTTCCCTCTAGGTTGCTGCCTTCTTCTAGGCATTAGATGGCACCTTAAGCCCAGATATGCCTTGGTTCTAGTGAACAATCAGAGGGCTACCCATCCTAAATGTGAGAGGTCCCAAAGGAGATATCCTGATTGTATGGGAAGGCTGGGTAGAGGTTAGTGTCAGGGAATCTATGGAATGAAATTCCCGTAGTGTGGAGCTGCTGAATAGCCACTTTAGTTTGGCATCTCCTTTGGTCAAGTTACAGAGCAGAAGTCCCAGAGCTGAGGATGATAGTCCCACCTCCACTCTTTGTCTCTGGTTGCCCTGAAGGGAGATATTTCTCCCTTCAGACACTCTCAATGCTGGGTTGAAGCAAGGACAGGTGGGTCGAAACAAGGACAGGTCTCCTACCAGGGAACCAAAGATGGTGGAGAAGCTGGTTGTCCACTTAGAAACCGTCAGTTGGGTGGAAATTTTCCACTTGCTTTATGCTGGGCAGATTGGTGGGAGGGGCATCACAGATATGGAATTCCAATTCTCTTATCATCTGCCTGGAATTTTCACTTCTCTGTGGCCCCGGGAACTATCTTATCCTCATATTTGAGTTCTGATATATTGCTGGTGATAATCTTGGGGATGTATATTTGTTTGGCTTTCTAAGGGTTTGGAGAAGAGAAACCAGCTTGCTTCTATGCCACCATTTTGGAACTGGAAGTCCAATAAATTAAATTTTTCTTCCTGTTTGAGAATGAATGAAGCCCAACATAATGAAAATTACTTGGTGTTAATGGCAGAAGAATATCTGGATCATAGGACAGTGTAGTGCTTCTGTTCTATGCTGAGATAACATTTGATGTTAATAGTTCATTTTAGGTGCTGAATTTAAAGGAGATATTGACAATCAAGTTAACATCTGAAACAGGGTAACCAGAGTTGTGAAGAATCTGATGCTGTACCATACAAAGACAGAGCTATTGAGCTTGGAGAAGAAAAGATTAAATGAGATGTTATCTCTTTTTTCTGTAATACTTCTGTGCGCAGAATAAATTTTGAATTAGAGCTAAAATTTTGGACTAGAGCTGGGAATTCCTTGAGTCATCTGATAATAGGGTCACCATGACTTCCATATTCCAAATTTTGGACTAGAGCTGGGAGATATAGAAAAATTATTAGATGGCTATTCTTGTGGAAATTTCTATCAAATGTGTTTCTTAAGGGCTGCTCTGTGAAAGGGGGTTTGTGCAATGTCAGGCGTCTTGCTCTTTTCTGGGGTAGAAAATTTGAAGATTGAATATAGAAGTCATGGTGACCCTATTATCAGATGACTCAAGGAATTCTTCAGATACAAAAAAACATGAAAAATGAGAGCTTCAGAGACCTATAAATTTAGTTCAAAATGCTGATTATGGATTCCCAAGCCTTCCATAGATTGGACTGGATTGACTATCTATGGCACAAGAGACCAAGGATCCTGGAAATAAACTCATTAGTGCCCAAACATTGAATCACTTGCTTGCCTAAAATAATCTCAGCAAGAATTTGATTCTTTCACATCAAAGTTCTATTCTGTTACAATGCACATGTATTTGAGAAAGAAAACCTTCAAGCCATTATCATGCATTTGCCCATTTTAAGGTAAGTCAGGTCAACATACGACCCAGGGTGGGGAACCTGTGGCCTTCTGATTTCTAGATTGTTCTTTTTTAAGCACAAAAGGAAGCAAGAAAATGTTCATCTTTCTCTGCTGCATCCCTTTTGATAATAGGATTTGTTCTGTAAAATTTGGATTTAGTCGAAAGGCTGCACTCAAGGATCCAGAAAGCCACATGTGGCCCCAATGTAGAAGGAAGGTTGCCTACTATGGAGAAGAAATGGCTGACCAGGACTTGAGGGCCAGCAAGGACCCACAAACCAGCTTTCTTCACTTTTGGGCCTATGAGGCTTGTATATTAGTCAACTTAGATTTGGATTTCTCAAAGTGTACTCCAAAGGAACACTATTCCTATAAGATTTTACTAAGAAAAGAGGGTTCTGGGGTCAAATAAGTTTGGGAAGGCTGGATTTTAGGAAAATAGCCAATCTGGTAACCAGGTTTAAATTCATGTTTGCTAGATTAATCACCTTGGTAGAAAAAGAGAGTGGGTGGCTAACACTTATTAACATTCCATGGGTTTCATGTTTCCTGAAATACTCTTTGGGAAACACTGGTTATTCAACTTTATCAAAATATAACTCAGCTGGAGAGCTCTAGCTAACAGTCACCACATTTCATCTGTAAAGAACTCAAGAAGTAGTCAGATTTCTATGGAAGGCCCTTGTTCGTGGGATTCTTTGTTCACCATAGTTTGGTGCAATCCTTGTCTAATGACCTACAAGCAGAACTGTAAAGAACCAAAAGACACATCTCTTTACATTGACATCTTATTTATTTTAATACATGCCAGTTGTTACTCTACTTTTTATGCATTCTGATTGTTATCCCTTTGAACTTGTGCCCTGAGGCAATTTAATCATGATTGGTTCAATTGTGTAAATCCAATAAACAAATCTTGGCCGAGGTTCCCTGGAGGTATTATCCTGACATTTCTCTGGGTATGTTTACAAAGTCCTCTTATCCACTCTTGGAACCATAGACTTTGCCATGTGTTCTTATATTCAGAGAAACCTACTGCTTTACAGAAAAAGCATCTTAGGTCATTTAAAGGCCCTTCATTTCTAAAAGGAACACATTTTTGACTGATTTTAAGTCTCTAATTTTCTTCATATTTATACCTTAAGGTATAAATACTGTTTTTTAAAAACAGTCTCCGCAAAGGCACAGCCACAAGGAGTCAGTTGCTACGACCGCACCCAGCCCTTAAATGGAAACACAACTAGCATACTTCATTTTTTATGGCTCTTTTTCCTAAGGATAATTTCCTGGGCTTTTACAATGTCTAGGTGTAGCCTAATCTAAAAAGATATTTTCTACTACCTTTAAATAGTTACTCTTACTTCAAAGGCAAAGGTGTTCTTTTTCCTTTCAGTTGAAGCTCTCTCTGACCAAATGATAAGTACTGCTCAGGAATTGGTCTTTTGTGATAAATATGCAAACTAGATGGCAATGGAGTTATTGCCTATTGCTCTAGAGTAACATGAAAGCACAATTCGGGAGTTATATCTAAGAGATGCCTCTCTCCCTCTCTTTCCTAGAAATTGTAAATATAGGGGGGAGATTTCATATTATTAATTAAGAAACTTGAGGAAATTATCATTTTAATAGCTCTTGTCTTCCTTTTGAAAGGGAGAAAAATGGGCCACTTATGTGAGCATAATTTTATTTCTACAAGCTGTTTAGATAGTTATTTTCATGTGGAATATTTACATCAGCTTGTAAACTGATATATAAGAACTTAAGTTAAAATGTTTCCACTCTGTATACTAATGTTTAGCTCTGGTATCCATCCAAGAATTGGGCCCCTCACAATTATAGCATCTGTTTTTGTTTGGTTAATTTTATAATCTCAGATGTTGCCATAAATCCTGAATTAAAGAGAAAACTGCTGGGACCAATTTGTGTGGGTAGGCTAAATGTTAGAGTATACCATCACAGTGCAAGGATGTTTTGCTTTTTTTTTGTCCCTGTGGCTTGTTATTACAGAGATCACATTTTGGCAAATGCTTCCATGCCTTAAAAAAAAAGCAATACTGCACTGAAAATGCAGTCCTTTTCATCTTGTTTCAGTTGGATTATGATATTCAGAATTTAAGCCATTTGAACCATTGAGAAAATAGGAACGAATGAGTTGATCACTTCTAGCTCCGTCATAAAATTTTCTATGCAGTTCATAAGGTGTTTCTAGTTCCTTCAATTAGTTCCATCAATGCACAATGACAAGTGCTTTTTTGGTAGTGAAAAAACAGGGTCAGCGAACAGGGTAGCCAGGGATACAAAAATAACATATTGTTATTTTTCTTACATGTACTTCGAAGAAAAATAGTGAAAATGTAAATGTGAAAAACCATAAAAAGGCTGAAATTCTGTGTCTTTTTGTATTACGGGTCAGATTCTCACATTTAGAGTGACCAAGAACCCAGCTAGTATCTTTACAGATTCCTGTACTAACAACATAGTAATAGAGAGCAGCTCTTTTTATTCTTTATTCACTGTATGAAGAATTGAGCAGGCAGAGACTTTTCAAGTGGTTATTAGATTGCAACTGAAATCGAGGAAAGCCTAAAATACATGGGAAATGTGTTAACTGTTTTAAGGTTCCATCAGATTCTCAACTGTAGGTTACAACTTACAAGATAGTACCTGAAGCTTTTAAGACCTTAAATATTTACTCGGTCAAAGTCAGGGTAATTTTTTTAAAATATCATTATTGCTGAAGACAATGACATTACAAATAAAAGGAAGCATCATTGTCAACTGCTGCTCTTTTGCTCTCTAGGTGAAATCCTCTTCCAGCTCTGCTCATTTGTGGATAAAAGATTTGGGGGACTGCCCTGGAGAATTGATATTTTTAATTGAAGGCTAAAAAGACTGCTGGGTCTATCTCTCAGATCATAATCATTTTTCTCAATAAAATGAAGTTATTTATCTAATTTTCATTTAAAAGACAATTGAACTTTTTCAAAGTGGTTCTAGTTCTTTTATAAAAATTAATTGATGGCATTCATTTAAGTCTAACTTCTGAAATTTTAATTTTGGAACTAATTTTATGTGCTTTGAGGAACACAGTTTCTTCTTTATTGAGAAATGTAATATAATTTCATTTATCATTATAGCTCTGAGAGATGTCCTTAAAATAATAAGTTATCCTTTATTAAGCTTTCTCCTACAAGTTATTTGAATTTCGGTTATTTTAGACAGGAACTTGCCATTTTATTTATGGAAAAGTTTGTAGTCAGTTTTAGTTATTAAACATAATGGAGAAAGGTGTAAAATACGCTGTAGGAGGAAGTAACAAGTCTGACTACCTGACACTATAAGGGAACTTCAGGGTTGGAAAAGGGGTGATCCCTCTCCTCCGCATCATAAAGGGTCACAGCTGACACCCATATGAAAAAAGACAGGTTGACAAGAAAACAGCGTAACGAATTTATTCACACACCATGTGTGCACAGGAGTCATGCGAAATATGAAAACTCAAAAAAAAAAAAGGGCAAAATGGTTGATGCTTAAATGCCCTTTTCATTTGGGAAGAGGGGAAATGTGGGGGGTGTACGAGTAAATGATGTTCAGGGGAAATGAATAAGCCCAAAGAACGATGGCCTGAAACCAGCTTTCTCAGAGCTGGGAGGGGGTGGCCGAAAGTGAGGGGCAGAACTTCACCGTGAACAAAGGCCTTACACAGATAAAGCCCCCGTTAGTCTCTAGGGGCTGCCTTCAGAACAGCCGGTAGTTTATTATAAAAATTTCTCTGTCAGACTTTTATAAGTGTCAGACTTCAGTCTCCTTTTCCTGTGACTGAATCTTTCCTAGACCCAAATAACGGGGCATCAGAGAAAGCCTGTTTGCATCTGCGGTTTACTTCATTTCCCTAACGCAGATTTCCTCCACAGTCGGCCATTCTTGTGTTTGCAGCCCCTCTGAATGTCCGTCTCAAAATTTGCCACAGAAATATATTTGGGGTGAAATATTATGGTTTCCTTCAAAAGGAAGGGGTGGTGTGATGGATGTGGCACTCTCAGATACAAGACCTTATGTAAGGTGTCTAGTAGCTCTGAGCCTCACTTATAAATAATAATACGCTGAAGGGGTGCTGTTAGGACCAAGGAAAAACTAGGGTGATATGTCTAATACAGTGTCTGAAATAAATACTAATATTATATATTTATATGTATATAAATATATGGCATATATATGCCTAATTGAAAATGAATGATTTTCAAGTATGACATAGATAATGCCACAAACTTCCAGTTTCAAACCTTTCTTTGCCAAAATTTGTGTGATTTAGATAGGACAAAATAAGAAAAGTGTCATAGCAAAGGAGACCATTCTTGCTTTATAATACTCCCCTTCAAGTCTATCCAGAGTGATAATACGCTTATTTTGGCAACTGTAGGGAGGAATTTGAAAGAGATCAATAATATTCCAATTAATATTTATATTTCATCTAATGTGAAATTCTGAAATATAGAAGACCTAAACTAGCATTAGGAAATAATGTATTAATAATAATTTGGGAATTCCCAAGAAGATATATTCAATATTTCTTTCCTGAAAGATACCAAACAAATGTGGTCTTTAAATAAACACATATTACTTTATTAAAACAAAACATGTCCAATGTTTTCTTTAAACTTTCTTTTTTTCTAAATCTTAAATTTAACTTTCAGATTCTACCAAATAAAAGCATATAAAATATTTTTAATTGAGAAGAACATGATAAATAATCTAAAAATGATCTCTAATCTTGGTACCTGTAGAAGTGCTATTAACATTTTATGTATCTCTCCGGGCTGGTTTCCTAGGAGGCAAGCCTGCAACAGGGATTCAGGTACACACGTATTAATTGAGGGAGTACTCTCAGGGCAGGGGAAACTACAGGATAGGGCAGAGGAAGGAGCTGAGGAAGGCTGTGGAATTGGTTGAATTCTCATTTTGCTGGTCTCACGGGGAACTCGGAGTGCAGACTGCACCTCAGAGTTAGTTGAGGCACAGGGCTAAGCGTTCGTAACCCTGTGTTGTGGATTGCAAATGCTTCCTGGGACAGGGTGCTCTAACTCTGAGCAAGACATTTCCTATTTAACCAAGTACAATTCATCAGAGAAAGGGGGCAGCGGTGACCTTCAGCAGACAATGGTTATAGCAGCCAGAGTGGGGGTGCACTGGTCCAGTAAAAGTGATATAGAAGGGGCACCTATAGCATTCGCTACATTGTTCTTTTAAACAAATATATATGTATATATATAATTTTTCCTATATAGATGGAATTACACAGAATGCATTATTGTTAAATTGCTTTTTAAAACTTTAAAGATACATGATGAATATCTTTCTAAAGATTTTTTACACCTTTAAAGATCTTTCCATGTTAACAAATAAATTTCTACAGGGATGCATGATATCGTGTTGTAAATATAGATACATCACATTTATCGCTTTGTTTCTAGATATCTTTTTGTTTTTTTAATTTATTTTGGATTGAAGAATATACCTTTATTTAAATATTTGTTGCCTCAGAAGATATAGGCATTGAACTATTATTTTATCTTTGATATATTTTCATGTGTTATATTTATGCACCTCCCCATATCCCAAATGAAAAATTTCTACATTAAATTTTCTGAAATAATTTTTTTTCCCCAGCTAGTTTCTATTTCTCAGTCTTGGTCAAGATGGCAAAACATAATAATAATGTCCTTTTATTGCTGATGCTTGAATCCAAGAAGAACTTAAATTAGACTTACTTCTGCTTAAATTATGAAGAAAGTAAAATTACTCCTAATTTGGAGAAACTAGATTAAAAAATGTTCACTAGTGAAATCAGTTTTCTCTGAGAAAACATTTTTTCTTTTTTTTTTACATGTTTTGAAAAAAACTTTTAGTTTTACCTGTTTGCCCAATAACTTCGAAATGGGTAACTCTGTGCCCCAGTGATATTGTGTCTATAGTCATAAAAATAGTCAGGGCTGGTATATATGTAAAGATTCTCAAATCTTCCTTTTATTTCTATACTCTTCATGTTTAATACAACTAAATCACATACTTTTCCATAATTTTTATATAACTTTGAAAAGCTTTTCATTTTCTGTACATCTCATTTTGGTTTCTGTTCCACACAATTCGCCAAAATTTGTGGATCATCTATGCATAAAAATCTCTAGATCAGAAGTTGTAGGAAATAGAAAATTAGGAGTCCCTGATTTCAGGTAACTTAAATTCCAGGTGTGGGGAAAATTAAATAACAATAGAGGAACAAATAACTGCACAATGTCGAGGTGGCTAAACAATGTATCAACTGCCAAAGGAGTTGTGAGAAAATACTTCTTATGTTTTCATATGAGAACACTATGAGCCAACATAATTTTTAAAAGTTTTACAAGACAATGAAACTTGAACAACTTTTGAAAAATATGAAAAATTTGGGAGAGCACGGAAGAAGGAAGAAGCATTCCAGAAAGAAGGTTAAAATTTAAACCAAGGCAGAGAGACAGAAAGCTTAAGAAGAGGTTAGAGCAAGTTTTCTAGGAAGTTGATATGATTCATTAAATCAAATCAAATAATTTGAAAGAAAGGAAGAAGGAAATATTGTTAGTTCCATTCTCAAAGGGTACAAGGCCATGTCAAATTTGCAGTTATCACTTCCACCTAATGCAGATATCCAAGAGAATGATGAGTTCTGGCAAGGATTTTTTTATTTTTCTCTTCTTATTTCTTCTTTTGACATGCTGCTGGAAGTCAGTGACATCATCTAGCTTCCTCTCTGTCTCTAGATAGAGTCAGATCCTCCTTCCCTCACTAAAACTAAGTAAAATAACAGATTTAAGAGACATTAAAATAATATTACATTTCTCAAGTCACAAGACATATTTCTTCACAGTTTCATTGTATTAGAAGTCAGCTATGTTTAGTATATAAATTATATAGGTTATTTATGTAGTTATAGAGAACTTATAAATTTATACTGAAAAGTTTGTACAAATGAATTATTTCCATATATATATTAATATATTTACACAAATGGAAAAGTTATCCATTGCATTTTGAACTTTTTAATAAGTCCTGGTCAGCTGTTGGCATGCAAAATACATTGATAGAAAACAATAAAACATGGTACATTAATTGTGAAGCAGTGACTATTTTTTTATTTGTGTTGAAAGCAAGTAATGATTCACAGGACAGAGTCAAGAGTTTAGTGTACGAGTCAAGCTAAGAGAATAATAGGTCAGGAAATTGTTCCCAGAGGGCAGAGCTGCTGCCCAATTAAGGAACATTCTCTGTTCTCAGAGCAGGGAACAATGAAAATATGTGTCTGACCAGATTTCAGAATTGCTATGGATCAATAGCACTATGTACCTTCCATTTTCCCCTTTCTTGAACAGGAATGTCTATTATAGTTATTCTATCCATGTCTCACCATTGCATTTTCTTTTTTTTTTTTTTTTTAATGTCAGCATATTACGGGGTACAAATGTTTAGGTTATGTATATTGCCCTTGCCCCACTGAGTCAGAGCTTCAAGCGTGTCCATCCCCCAGACAGTGCGTACCACACCCATTAGGTGTGTATATACCCATCCTCTCCTCCCCGCTCCCACCTGCCTGACACCTGATGGGATATATGTGCACATAAGTGTTGATCAGTTAATACCAATTTGATGGTGAGTATATATGGTGCTTGTTTTTCCATTCTTGTGATACTTCTCTTTTATAGAATGGGCTCCAGCTCTATCCAGGATAATTCAAGAGGTGCTAGATCACGATCGTTTTTTGTGGCTGAGTAGAACTCCACAGTCTACATATACCACATTTTATTAATCCACTCAAGTATTGATGGGCATTTGGGTTGTTTCCACATCTTTGCAATTGTGAATTGTGCTGCTATAAACATTCGAGTGCAGATGTCTTTTTTATACAATGTCTTTTGTTCTTTTGGGTAGATGCCCAGTAATGGGATTGCTGGATCAAATGGTAGATCTACTTGTATCTCTTTGAGGTATCTCCATATTACTTTCCACAGAGGTTGCACTAGTTTGCAGTCCCACCAGCAGTGTATGAGTGTTCCTATCTCTCTGCATCCATGCCAACATTTATTGTTTTGGGACTTTTTGATAAAGGCCATTCTCACTGGAGAGAAGTGATATCTCATTGTGGTTTTGATTTGCATTTCCCTGATGATTAGAGATGTTGAGCATTTTTTCAGATGTTTGTTGGCCATTGGTCTGTCTTCTTTTGAAAAGTTTCTGTTCATGTCCTATGCCCACTTTTTAATGGGGTTGTTTGATTTTTTTTCTTGCTGATTTTCCTGAGTTCTACATAGATTCTAGTTATCAACCCTTTATCAGATGTGTAGCATGTGAAATTTTTCTCCCATTATGTAGGGTGGGGTGCATAGGGGAGATAATTAGTCATTTTATTTCACAATTCAAGAAAAGCCCCAACTGAGCAACTGCATATGAGTAACTGAACTTCTGGAGGCTCATCTGCATCTGGACCGGATTTAACGGTGAGATTCTGGACTTTCAGCTAATACTGTAATTGAATGAGAATTTGGGGTTCTTGGGAGAAAACATTTTGCATGTGCAAGGGATATGCACTGTTGTGGACAGAGGCTAAAAGATTGCCTTCAAAGACAACACCAACAGTTCCTATCATTTCTCTACTTGCATGTCTCTCCCATCAAGAAAGAAGTACAGCCCATTTCTCCTTGAACGTGGGCTGACCTGGTGACTTACTTTGATCAACAAAATGATGCAGAAACTGTGCTATGAATCTGCAGACCTGGGCCCAGCAGCTTCTGTCTTTGTTCATTTTGTGGTCTCTTGCTGCTGTTAAAGGGATCCTAGTCTAGACTACTGAATGATGAGAAACTACATGAAGAGAGGGGCCCGGCTATCCCAGTTTCCTAGATGAGCCTGGCCCCCAGTCAACTCATCAGTTGAATTCAGCTACATGAGTTATCTCAGAAAGACCAGTAAAAGAATTATCCAGCCAACCTATAGGATGTGAAAAACAAAGCCACTTTCAGGCCACTAAATTTGGGAGAAGTAGGTTACATAGCAATGAGTAACTGGCACACTAAGTCTAAGCCCCAGTTGGACTTGGGACATTTCTAGGCGAGTCTGAGAAACTGGTGGAGTATGCCTGACAGAATTCCATTTTAAAAATACTTTTTGGTGAGAGGAAAATGAGACTAGAGGTTTGTACATATAGGGACAAAGCAAAGGGAGAGACTGTAGAGGAGAATGGAAAGAACAACACCGTGTTCCTCAGACTTTGGGCCCTAAGCCTTGATGCATGACGGGGTCCCATGACAGAGAGGGCTGTGGGAGGAAACAGAGGACACTTAGAAATGTAGTTTGTTATTGTGTAACAAGGAGTGACTTGGCAATCGAGCAGGTGGGACAGGAATTCTCCTGCTTTGTGTGCAGAACAGGACCGCAGCAGCATTCTGGATGCTTGGGTGTTGAGCACTCTGTGAGTCTCCAGAGGACAACACCTGACGGGGAACACGGGAAGACTGTTCTCAAGCTCCCCAGACCCCCCACGCGTCCTCACTCACCTAGAACAAGCTGGGGCAGATTTTGAGGTGCCTTCATTAGTTTGTGGGCAATGGAATGGTGAAATTCAATTATTATTGTTAAATAACTTTATTTGAACCACAGGTTATGACTCCTAGAAAAATTCAGGCCACATGACAATACTTGTATTTATAATTATATATATTTTATATTTATTTTTATATATTTATAATTATATATGTAATATATATTTGCCATATTAAGTTTCTTCACAAACATTATCTCCTTTAAAAGCTTTCTGACCACTCTTGTAAAGTATGTAGGGCAATACTATTTCTTCCATTTTAACGGAGACATGAAGTCATACTAAATAAGAGATTAAGGAATGTTTCTAATATTACAAAATAAAAGTGATAGAACCAGGACTTGAACTTAGCTCCCCTAATTTCAGCAATCAGTAGAGGATCAGTGCTTACATGCTAGGTTGGTTATATTTACATGATATCTAAGTACTGACTTTGGAATTTTTTGTCTCTATGCATATCAGTACATACATACACACATTTGTGCATTCATATATAAAAATATACACATTTATTCTGAAGATATATTCTTATATCTTCTTATAGGCTTTACAAAAAAATATGAAAACAAAATATTATTGGATGTAAATGCCCACCTTATTAAAAATTCATCCCCCCATAAAAGTCTCCTATAATATATATGCTAACACAATATATTGAACTTTCAACAGTTCAACTGGATGTACCTAGTTGTGTTTTCCTTTGTGTTTATCCTGCTGGTAGTTTATTGTGTTAATTGAGTATGTAGTGTGAAATCTTTCATCTACTCTGAAAAATTCTCAGCTATTATATTTTCAAAAATTTTTGCTTACTCTTATATACTCATTTCTCAAATATTATTCTTAAAAACACATTTCTAGCACCTAGCATAATTTTAAAAATATCATCACTACTAATATTATGTTGTCTAGCAAAAAGGTTATGCATCGACAGTTTCCACTGAAATAAGCTGTCATCAGCACATTTCCTTATAAAATAATATTCATTAAAAAATAGGATATTCTCTTAGCTAAAGTGACAGCTCATCACCTTGTCAATTTTCTATAATAATATACACTTTACAATACAGTGCTAACAAGACACAAGGTAGCATTTCAGTCATCTACTATAGTGTCAAAATGGAGACTAGATATACTGCATTCAAAGAAAAGATGCCAATTAAGTATATTCTCTCTATAGTCAGTGCTCCAGTACCATACAATAATGTGCTCTGTATCCTTGTTATCCAATATTAGATACTAGTGTTCTACCACAGTGATTTTTCTCTTGCTTGCTCCTTTTTTGAAATTAATCCCAAGCACATTGTCATAAGTACTACAAGACTTGGCAGTGGGATTGCCAAGCCAGAGAGTGCTGGGACCCAGAGCCTAGGCAGACCCACAGGAATGGAGAAGAAAGCAGTCAGGAAACAGCATAATATAGAGAGTGAACATATTTAGCGTCTGTCACAATGAAGTTTAAATCTTTACCGATGCTTAGCTGCCTGACATTATGCAAATAGTCAACATTTTCAAGCCTCAAACTCCTTTCATTAAAATGGGGATGTTAATTCCATCTCATACAGAGGGTGTGAGGATTAAATGGGATGATGTCTGCAAAGAGTTTAGCCCAGAGCCCAGCACCTTCTAGGAGGAGCCCAATAATTGCTAGTTCTGTCCATGTGCCTCACAGTAAAGATGTTACTCCATTGGTTTCTGGCTTTCATCACTTCTGTTGAGAGGTCAGCTCTCATCTTATTGTTGCTTCTCTGAATGCTTTAAGAGGTTGGTGTCTTTGTTTTTCAACAGTTCAACTAGATGTACCTAGTCCTGTTTTCCTTTGTGTTTATCCTGCTGGTAGTTTATTGTGTTAACTGAATATGTGGTTTGAAATCTTTCATCTATTCTGAAAAATTCTCAGGTATTATATTTTCAAAAATTTTGTTATTCCACTCTAGAACTCCAATTACACCTGTTAGACTTTAGCACTGGGTCTAGTATCATTTATGCTCCTTTCTGTGTTTTTGATTCTCTTTTTTACCCTATGCTTTTAGCCTGACTAAACCTCTCTAGAGCCATATCTAATTTGCTGGTAAAGTCCTATATTACATTCTTTTTTCTCCAATTTTTTTATGAAAATCCAATTCAACTTTTTGATGCATTTCAAATTAAATTGCAGACACCAGTACCCTTCCCTCTAAATACTTAAGCATACATATCATTAACTAGATTGTAGTATTTGTTTACAGTTTTTCTTTCTTTTGAGGTAGAATTTACATACATTGAAATACACAAATATTAATCCATTTGCTGAATGTTAATAAATGCAAACTCTTGTGTAAATGCATATTTTTTTTGGAGGGGGAGAGATAATTCAATCTGTCAGATATACAGTCCATAATATATAAGACATTTTCATTACCCAAAATGCTTCCTTATGCCCTTTTCCAATCTCAACCTCAAAAGCCATAAGCAAACACTGTTCTGATTTTTTCCACCATAGATTAGTTTTGTCTGTTTTAGAGTTCATATAAAGTGAATCACACAGTAGGTATTCTTTCATGTAAGAATTTTTTACTCAACATAATGCTTTTGAAATTCACTCATATTGTTAGACGTGTAAGCAGTTGTATTAGTTTCTTAGGGTGGCTATAACAAAATATCAAAAATTGAGTGACTTAAACAACAGAATTACTGTCTCCCAGTTCTGGAGACTGGAAGTCTGAAAGGGTGTCGGCAAGGCCACACTCCCTCTGACAGTCCTAAGGGTGAATCCTTCCTTGCCTCATAGCTTCCGGGGTTTGCCAGCCACCCTTGGCATTCCTTGGCCTATAGCTGCATCATTCCAATGATACAGCCACATTTTCCCTGTGTACCGTCACATCACATTCCCTCTGCATCCAGTCTCTGTGACCAAATTTCCCCATTTTATGAGGACAACAATCAGAAGGGATTGGAACCCACCTTATGACCTCATTTTTCACTTGATTGTCTCTGTAATGACCCTATTTCTAAATGAGGTCACATTCTGTGGTACTGGAGATTAGAATGTCAACATATCTTTTGGGGGGAACGTAATTAAACCCATAAAAGTAGTTCAATCCTTTTTATTACTGAGTAGTATTCCATTATATGAATATTTCACAGTTTATTGTTAATCCATTCTGTTGATGGACAACTGAACTCATTCTAGTTTTGAGCTACTCTGAATAAAGCTGCTACGAACACACTTGTACATGTTATTGTATGTTTCCATTTCTCTTGGTTTAATGCCTAGGAGTGGAATTGCTGGATCACAGGAAAGGTACATACTTAGTTTTGTAAGGACCTGCCATATCCTTTCCCATAGTGCTTGTGCCTTTCTATTTACTCACTAACAATGGACAAGAGTCCTGGTTGCTCCACATTGTCACTGTCACAACACTGTCATAGCTGTACATAGTTTTAATTTTAGCTATTCTGATAAATGTGTGGCGGCATCTATTATATTCTCTATTTTAGATTTTTTTAGTTTTAAAATTTCCATTTTATTCTTGATATAAATTCCAGTTTCTGGCTGATTTCTGCATTTTGTCATCTATTACTTTAATGTATTAATCACAGTTATTTTAAAGTCTATGTCTGAGAACCAGTATCTGGATCACATGTCCATCAGTTTCTATTGCATTTTTTCCCTTATTTTTTCTTGTGTACCTGCTAATTTTTTAAAATCAAATTAGGGAAATTATGTATAAAAATTACAGAATTACTAGAAAATGTTATCTTTGAGAGGATTTCATTAGTTTCTGGAGGTGGTTAATACAGGCATGGACTACCTTAATCCAAACAGAGACCGAGTTCATTCACAGAGGTAGTTCAGTGTTTGTAAAGCTGATCTATTTCCAGGTTAACTTTGCTCTTAGGTTGCAGCCCTTCTGGGGTTCCATTGAAGGCTTGATGTTTTTATTAGAAGCCCATTCTTTTGGTGGTCCTTTAATTTCATTTTTTACCTTCTAGAATTATGAAACCTACAAAAATCCTGCTTAGATTCTTAATCTCATAGCAGCTACTTTCTACTCTGCTTCCTGCCTTTCAGGCTAAGCAACTGACAGATTGGCAAATGCCTCAGGGGAAAAAGAGGCTCAGACGGATGGGCTCAATTCTTTGCATTCTTCTCTCTAGGATCTTGGCCTCTCAGGTCCCTGCTGCCTTGGTGCCCTTGAACCCTAAATTTAGTCTTCCCAGACACATGAGATGACTGCATTTCATTAAAATAGTATTAGCTGTTTAAGCCAAAAACAATTACAATGAATTGCGGAGCTTATAGAATATGTTGAATTAAAATATATGACAAGAGTACAAAGAATAAAGTGGAGGTTAAATAAAATTATACTGCTATGTAGTTCTTGGATTGTTCTTTAAGTAGTATAGCATTATTTGAAGTGCTACTGTGATAAGTAAGCATATTGCAATCTTTAGAGTCACCACTAAACCATGGACAGAGACACACATACACACAGAAGTACAGTCATGTGCCTCATATGAGACAGTGGGCCCATAAGATTATAATATCATATTTTTACTGTACTTTATCTATGTTTAGATAGATACACAAATACTTGCCATTGTGTTCAAATTGCCTACAGTATTCACTACAGTAACGCTCTGTAGAGGTTTGCAGCCTAGGAGCAGTAGGCTATACCACCTAGCTTAGGAGTGTAGTTGGCCATACCACCTAAGTTTTTATATGCAGACTCCATGATGTTCACACAACAACAAAATCACCTAATGATGCATTTCTCAGAATGTATCCCTGTCATTAAGTGACCCATCCCTGTATTGCCAAAAAGTCAATAAGGTAGATAAAATTGAGTAATAAAAAAGAACTCTATAAACTCAGAAGAAGATAGGAATAGATAAACACTGGAACAGGTAACAGATGAGACACCAGATGACAGCAAAGGAACTCCAGAAGCGTGCTCAAGCAAATCAGCAGAGGCACGGTGAGCCTGGGCCAGCAGGGGCAGGCCACTCCCCATGTAATTAGCAGAGGCAGGAAGCTGTGGGGCTCACAAGCCACTCACCTCGCCCTCTCTTGGCAGTGACAGGGGTCTCTGTCTTTTGGGGTCACAAAAGCACCCAGATTCCCAGCTCCCACCCTAGCCCAGCAACAGCAGAAGTGGTGGAGGAAGCTCACCCCACTGTGGGGGCAAGGCCACTGGCTGGGACTATGGCTGAAATCCTTTTCCAGGGGAGGTGTGGTTGTGCCAGGGATCTGCCTCCAGATTGGGTAGGCTCTTCCCAAAAGAGACAGGTGGCTTGGGGAGAGGACTGCTAGCCCTTCTCTCCCTCTGGGGAGTTGGTAGTGGTAGTTTTTGTCCTTGGGGAACCCAAAAGCGCTTGCTACAGCTTTTTAGAGGGAAAAGAGTGGGCTCTGTGGCAGCTTTAGGTGTGACAGACGCTCTGTCAGAGGTGGGGCAGCTGCTCCTGAGTGCCCTGGCTTAATCATCCCCTGTGGAACCCTTGCCAATCGGGAGCAGTGGGCAGGGGAGGGGAGGTGGAGGAGAAGGCCCTGAATGGTGAGGAGCTAGTGCCCTGGTCCCCTTTGCCCTGAGGGGCTCTCTGGCATGCCGCACCTCCTCTCAGCTGGAAGCAGCCCACCCTGAATGCCCAAGCTCTGGGAGATCCACAGTTCCTCTGGGACCCACTGGTGCCCCAAGGCTGCTGCACTATGAGCGGGTGCTGGGCAGGTTGGCTGTGGATCCAGTGATGTAGAGAGCCAGGGGCTAAGATTCCCAGGTCAGGACAGCTGCAGAAACGCTGTCTATCTGTGAAGGGAGGGAAATGAGCTGCACCCTCCATGGAGAAACCCAGACATGGTGAGCAGAGCTCTGGGATGTACCCTCCCCCAAGCCTAGAACTGGCAGTCCCACAACACGCCCGCGGCAAAACCTCCTGCCTGGGAGCGGAGGCAGCTATGTCCACAGTGTTGGGTGGTTGGTGAGGGGAGGTCCCCATCTCCGTGTCCCTTCCGGACTCCCGTGCTGCTTCTGTCCTGGGCTGGGGACACTCTCCTACCCTATGTACTCCTCTCCACACTCGTGTCTCCACTGAGAGGGGTGCAGACAGCTTCGGATCATGAGCCAGGGCTCTCAGGTGCAGGAGAGTGTGCATTCTGCCCTTCTCTGTCCTAAAAAGTACCTGCAGCCCTTCCCAGTCCCCTGGGGCAGCCAGCCCGCAACGTCCGAACTCCAGGAGTGCTAAGAATACTGCTGCTCTCCTGTGTCTCCCTGCTCCTTTGTGGTTGTCATAGTCCAAGCGGGTGCTGGGGAATGTTCACGTGGGACCCAGTGACAGGGACACTGAGGGGCCACGACTTCCCCAGGAGGACAGAGGCACCCCGTGGGGGCGTAAGCAATATGGCGCCCGCCCTCTCCGCTCAGGTCTGTGGTGGAGGAAGCGACCCTGCGCGGGCCCGCAGTCCCGTGTTCTGCTCCCAGAAGCTCTCAGTTCCCCGAAGGCAATGCCTGGACTCCTGAGGGAAGAAGGGCTCTCTGAGGGATTGGGAGCTAGCAGACCACCACACGTGTGAGGGGAGGAAAAGTAAACACTCCCGCCTGCCTTTCCTGCAGGACTCAAATCCCTCGGGTCGGTCTCTGCCAAAGTCTTGCTCTTCCTTGTTCTTCTCCACAAATTCTTCCCGTGGGATCTCCGGCGAGGGTAAGTTCTGGCACCTTCCCCTCAGTATTTCACCTGGGCTATGTTTTTCACCTGAAACTTTTCGTCTCTTTGGGATGGTCCAGTGACTGATGTCTCCAGTCAGCCATCTCGCCCCCTCCCCCTGAGAGTTATGATTTCTAAACAACTTTACTGAGATACAATTGACAAAATCAACTACACATAAAGTGTACAATTTGACACATTTTGACATTGTCAGTATACTCCCAAATTTTTCCTATGCCCATTTGTAATTCCTCTCTCCTAGTTTCTCTTTTCAGTCCCCAGACAACTAGCAATCTGAGTTCTGTTACTAAAGATTAGTTTTCACTTCCTAGAATTTTTTATTAATGCAATAATACAATATGTACTTTTTTGTTTGGTTTGTTCACTCATCATACCTATTTGAAGGTTCATCCATGTTGTTGTGTCTCTTAATGATGGTTCATTCCTTTTTATTGATAGCCATAATAATATAATTCTCTCTAATGAATTATTAGGACTGGTAAAACTAAGCTACGATGACAGACATCAGAAAAGTGATTGCCTCCACGGGAAGGGTGAGGAGACTGGGAAGTGCTGTGATGGAAGTTTCTGTGGCGTGGCTGCGTTCACATGGGTGCACACGTTCGTTGTAGCCCATTGAGTTGTAAACTTAATGTGTGTGTGTTTCAGCGTGTGTAATTTATACCTCAGTAAACATAAAGGGCAGTATATGAAAAAAAATCACCAGGTCTACTGCCCAATTGCCAAACTAGTTTGTTGATATGCTTATGTGCTTGAGTCAGTCATCTATTTTTTTTGTATTTCTGGTTACTTGGAGTACTATCTTTTGGCATATTTTTAAACATTTCCATATGGTTTAATTATTTTGTGAGGGAAATTTATGAAAAGTTTATTTTATGCCAGGCTTTCTCAAAACATTCTAATTAAATCAATCATTACTTTCCCCACATTATCTTGATAAAAATAAAATCTATGCCCCGAATGGAGGATACCTATGATACTGCCCAATATATTATTAATATATATTAAAATGAAATAATGCAATTGCTAATACTAAAGTTCCATTTTTATATATAGCTTTATAACTATTAATATATAAAATATAAATATAAAAATATAAAATATATTTATATATAATTTTTTCTTTATCAATAAAATATAATATGTATCCTTTACCAGATAGAATTAGATTTTATCATAAACATTAAGAAAAATTATGCAAATTAACTTGCAACACAAATAATTTCAATTAAATAGCAAATGTTTATTGAATGACAAATTATTGAAGTCTAGGTATTAGTTTATTCATTCAAACATTTATTGACTACCTATTGTGAGAGTATATATAGGATTTTAAGTGTTTTTCCCGCCTCTGTATAGTTTTGGCGTTTTCAGTAATAAATGTTAGCCCAAATAGAAAAGCGATTACATTTGCATGTGGTTTGGTAGACATAATTCAATATTAAGTTATATGTAATTAAACTATACTGAATATTGAAGCATTATTGAATACTCAATATTAACCTATATTTAACCTAAGTAGAGGGTGTTGGGTTCAGAATCCACTGCTGTATGGGCCGCTGCTTGTAACAGATTCTTTCAGAGTATACTTAGTCTTCCATTTGGTTTCAGTACCATTTATTATAGCAGGGCAAAAACATACAATCTGATGTCTGAGTGTCTTTGAAAAATATTATAATTACTCAGCCAAACAAATATATAGTGTCCCTGATTTGTGTCTGCTTCTGCAGGGTTTGGATTGTGATTTTCCAATTAGAACCTAAATAAAATAATCAGCACTCAGTTATAATTTATCTCCATACTTTCTCTTCTTACCTCAATGTGCCATCGTCTGATGCTCTGAATCATCTAGGTGAAACTAGGATCATCAATGCCGAGCTGCTTCTGTGCTACATGAAACTTCAACGTCACTCTTCTGATTGGAAGGAACTCTCCAGGGGCTTCCTTTTGTCCTTAGAAAAATTTCAAATTCCTTGGACTATCTATCAGGTCCTCTGAAGAGTGGCCCCTTTCTGTGCCTATGATCTTGCTTCTCCCTCCCACCCCGTCTCCCTGGCCCAGCACTCTGTTGCTCAGGCCTTCTCGCTGACCCCAGAGACTGCCAAACGCAGTCTGTGTTTGCATCTTTGAATGTTCTTCCTTAGATCTTCACAAAGCTGGATCTTTCTTATCATTCCAATCTTAGCTTAAACATTGCTTCTTTAGCAAGGCCTTTCCTGAATTCTCTTGTAAGGTGGCCCTTGTTCTCACCTTTAGTCTTTATAATGTTAACTGTTTTATTTATTTATTTTTTTATGAAACTCATAACTCTCCTCTAATTTCCTTAGTTTGCTTGTACATTTTCTGTCTGCCTCTGTTAGACTATAAGCAGGCCTAAACAGTGCACAACTCCAGGGGATCCTTCCATCTCGTGGTCTCTGTGGGTGGTGCTCCTGCAGTGAGGCCGTGCCCCCCACGCAGCCTCACACAGCGGCCCTCCACAGCAGCAGCTCCTGGTAAACGCATTTATTCCTAGTCCCTAAAACAGTGCCTGACACACAGCAGGTGCTCCAGAAATATTGTTGGAAAATGAACTCTTAAATTTAATGGTTTTGAGAGGCCTAGGGGAGCTAGAGAATTTATTTTAGCTGTAATCTTTTCCATTCTATTGCTCTGGTGAGTTTTTGCTAAGAAAATCTACATTTAAAACCGTGAAAATAACTAACTTTCTGATATCAATTGCAAAGAAAAGAATCAATCATTTAACTGAATTGCTTAAGAAAGAAATTGCTTAAGAATGATATACTCACGTCACTGATACTTTAATTTTAATTGATTATAAGCAGGATGCATTTCTTTATCTTTTTCATTAATATTTGTATTTGTGTATTAATCATAAATAACTTACATGCTACCAGTATGGGATAGTACCCATCTTTAGTACCACTTTGCTAGGTAGATCAGATTTCATAATTTATATGAGTCTTTGAACTGAAAAATATTCCTCATTCTCAAACATTAAGTATGCTGATGAAAAGTCATACCACATTTTATTTAAAAGGAAATATAACATCTTCTTCCAAAAATTCAAGCAAATGCAATCATATAGGTAAGTGAAGAAAATCTGGATTTGTGAACTAAAATTTAAAAGGACCAGGATTATAAGATTTAAAACAGATTCTTTATCATGTATTAATAGTGTATATTTATTCACTTTCAGCATAAAGGTCCTGCATAAAATTTTTTTCATTTCAGTATTCTAAGAAGTATTTAAACACTGCAGGGTTAGATTTTTTACCATTGTGACTCATCTTTGGACTCTGGACAGATGGACGTGAGAGCTTGGTCAGATTAGGTGAATTTGGTCTATCTGATTAGTAATGGATCCTGCATACATATATTACATTCTCTGGAATTGATAACCACACACACACACACACACACACACACACACACACACACACACAGCAACCCCTTCACCTGCCAAACACATTTCCGAAATAAAAATGCTTCAGCTAATGTATTTTTAAAAAATAGACGTTTTATTACGCTGCAGCATTTCCTCCTTTTTCTCTGTGGTATCATTTGAAGTCTGTTTTTTTAAAACAGAAGTTGAACAAATGAATCCTTCTGTCTTCACTTTCGGTTGTCAGCAGTGCTTCAGTGTGAGATGAAATAAATTGCCAAGCCCTTTCATCTTCTATAATCAGCTCTGCACAGCTGAGTACACCCACAGCCCTGCCCGCCGCCTCTGCCAGCGCCGATTCCGCACGGAACAGGACGGCTTTGTTAGTGCCACATTTCCAACGCTCTGCACGGGAGCGGGTTTATTCTGGTTCCCTCCTCCCTTGCTTGCTCCCTTGCCTCTTCCACCTCCTTTCTCCCTGCCTGCACAGCTAATGTGCGCTTCATTTCCTGCAGGGCAGATTTTTCAGGGAGTAATATTATTGTCTTAAAGATATGTCTAATGTGGTTTTTTTCCTCCACCCTGAGACACAGTCATGCATAATATCACTCCTATATGATATTGTACATGTACATATTGACAAGATTTATAAATTGAAAATCACTTGGAGATGTCTTAAACCGCACCATTACCATGTCAAGAGGCTTCATTTTTAAAAGCAGAGAAGCAACACATTTATATTTGTAACACCAAGGCAGGGCATACACATACATTGACTTACCTCGGTTTAGAATTTATCTTTTTAGTACCCAAACTATGTGCAAGTCTATTAGGGAACAAAGCAGAGGATAACAGGGTGATGCAGTGGCTAGAAACAAACACCCACTAGTTATTGGGGGTTTTCATTGTTGTTTTCTGCCTTGAACCATGGAATTCCTTTTAAGACTGTCCTTCCTCTACCTCATGTGCTTCTGGGGGAGTCATCAGTCGCTGATTACTCCTCCTCTTCTTCCTCTTCTTCCTCCACATCCCCATAACGATTATCCTCCTCCTCATCACAGTTGGTCAGCACTGCTAATGCTTGCTGAGTGGATATTAGGTGTTGGGCACTGTTCTAAACACCTTACATGTAATAACTCAGGTACTTTACACAACAAAATTATAAAATAGATAAAATTAGTGATTGCCTTTATTATCCAGAGGAGGAAGCTGAGGCACAGATTGGCTAAATAGTTTGCGCAAGGTCACACAGCTAGTTAAGTGGTACAACTGAGATCCAAACTGGGGCAGTGTGCCTCCAGACTTCTGTGCTTATCTAGTTCATGATAGGCTGCTCTCGGGGGAGGATGACCTGTACTTTAGTCCCTCCGACACAGAGATTGGTTCAGGGCTGGGCACATGGCCCAAGAGGAGGGAGACGGAACAGAGAGAGAGGTGCACTTGCTCTCTTCTTGCAGGGGTGACACAGCCAGCAGGATGGAATCTTGGGCTGTTAGGGGACAGCCTATCATGTGCAGAGATGGAGCCTTGATGACATTTGTTGAGTTCCGGTCCAGCTGCCATTGAATCCAATGCAACCAGAATTATTATTATTTTTTATGTGAGCCAGTAAGTTTCCTTTGTTTGCTCAAGCCAGCTACATTTGGATTTCTGTCACTGTGAGAAGAAAGGTTATTGAGTGATAGAGGGAAAAAGCAAATTTTAAAAAATTCCCAAGTAATGTTATATGTCCCCCTTCTACCTGTCCCCCTGTAGCCCTCCAGGGACATGTCCAAATGCAATTAGCCCTGCAAAAATGATAGTGTCCACTCAGCCAAGCCACTGGCTTCTTAAATGTGAAAAAGAGCCTTTTTGAGATGAGAGGATATGCTGGCCTGGAAAGGTATATTGATCCTTTCGAAATTTGGATTAATAAAGTCAAATTTTATCTCAAGTGGGAAGGGACTAGAAGCGAATTAGTGTTTTCCAGCAACACTTGGAAACCAATTATAACAACAACAGACCAGAGAAGCCAGGGAATGTCTTTCTTTGGAGGGCAGCTGGACACCAACAGAAAGAAAGTTATTTTTCCTTAAGCTTCCCCTCTTCCCTCAAATTAGTTCTTTTCTCAAGACTGGATTCTCCCAATTTTTAAAAAACTCTATCACTATGCAAATGATATTTTCTGGAAGTATAAAACAAGCATCTCTTATTGTTTTGTCTTGGTATTTGACCATAGAGTGATCCCAGTCGAGACTGTGGAGAAGGCCAACTTGATGACAATTTGCCTGCGATTTGCAGAATTGCCTTATTTTATGGCAGGAAATGGTGTTGTATTCATCCTGTGAGCCCAGCACCGAACACAGTGCCTTTCATACAATAGTTAACATTTATTAAGCACTTCTACATTAAAACTTTTTAAAGAAGTTCATGCACATTATTTTGTTTAAACTTATTTTGTCCTATGAAATGGGTACCATTATGATCAGCATCCCCATTTTACAGGTAAGGAAACTGAGGCACAGGGCTGTTAAGTAACTTTAGTAGTCACCTCAGTATGAAGTGGGTAAAGCAGGGATTTGACCAAGCAGTTAGCTCCTGAGGCCACATTATTAACCGTTGTGCTAAACCGACTCCTCTTACAGAAGGTGCCTAATAAATATTTGTTGGCCTAAACTGAAATTATTGAATTTCCCATGTGACTCAGGTAGCAAGAAAACAGGCTTTTTGTTTTATGAAAAAATAAGTAGCAACTCCAGGTTATAAGAAGTAGCCACAGTTAAAATTCCTCCATCCTCCTAAGGCTTTGATTGACCCCAAGATAACTCCAGTCTGCAGCATTACTTTACTGTCATCAGCATACATAATTAAATATTCATTAGTAAAATTAATATACTTAAATGTGTTTAAAATTAAGTCGACCACATTAGTGGTCATCAGTTGAGACTTTATATGTTATTGTACTGCTTAAGAACATTTTAATGGCCAACAAAATTGCTCCCTAGATCCTAGCAGATTTCAGATTTCGAAATTATAGCTGAGAATTCTGTTAACCATTCTTAAATTACCAACTGCTCATTATTGACCTCTAAATTGTCTAGCTGATCTTTACACTTGACAAAAATAATAAATATGACTTCCCCAGAGATTATATATAGGGCAGGTATAGTTTATATACTTGTGTATACATTTAAGACATAAACTACTATAGAATAAAAATCAATCGTATTATCTTGTATATGGATATATCTGAATGTAATATAGGTCTATGTATTATCTAATTTGGGGAGTCAGGATAAAAAGATTGTACCATTGTAAAGTTAATTACAATAATTGCATAATTCAATTGTTTTTCTAAATAAATGGATTTTATTAAGTTTTTAAAATATATCTATTTTGATTTTATTTGCCTCGTGTATTATCTATTTAGGGACAAATGTTTAATTATGCATTTATACCACTAAAATGTGTAGAGCAGTAAGACTGAATAGATTTCTGATCACTTGGAAATTAAACATCAAGTAAGACTGTTTATATCTAAACTCGAGCTATTCTATCAAAAACTTTCTAGCTAGGAGTCAAAATGGAAGAACTGCAAAAAATTGGCAGTGATTGCAAAAGGATGTTATGGCCTCTGCATATAAATATGAAGTAATATATTTTGAACTCTCAGGATGGAGAAGATGTTGCTCTTGAATCCTGCTTTTCCAGAACACTTAAACATATCAACAGCACTGTGCTGTTGTCACCAGCTCAGCTTCTGGTCTAGGGAGATCCAGGCTGAAATTGTGTGACTCTAATATCCACTTTCGAGAGTATTTATGTGACTTAAAAATCAGACTAAATATACATTATTTTATTTGGCTAAATGTATTTATTCCAAAAAGTCCATGGTGATTTTTATAACTTCTTTAAATTCAGCTGACTAAACATTATCAAATGCTAATTCTGTGCAAGGTAATGTATTTGTACTGTGAAAGATGCAAAGATAATCAGATATGGACTTTTTGTTTCAGAAGCTTAATCAAGGGGGACAGACAGGCAATAATTTAATCATGAAATGTGTATGTGCTATAAAAGAGGTGTGAAGTCTATTGGGAAGAAAGCAGAGGCAGAGAGTAATTCTTCTGATTGAGTGAAGGCAGGGTGGTTTTGGGGAAGTAGCAGCATTTGAGGTAGACAGGATGACTTTGACATGAGAGAGGTGGTGGTACCACGACAGTGGCTAGAATGAGAGCATCACACCTTGAGACGCTCACACCTTGGGCCCTCCACTGGACATAGTCCAAGCTCCTAAATCTAGGGTTATTCCTTTCAAACTCACCAACTCTCCTCTCCTACCCAGCTGTGGTACACTAGTGAGTCAGTAGAGGAAGAGAAGTTGGGGGGAACCCACTTTGACTCTGCAAGAAAGATACACTGTGAACCGTCTACTTTCTCCTTGTGCTGAACATGTGCTCCATTTCAAACAGCATATTTTCATTCAGCTGTTATTCTAGACCTGGCCTTTGTCTGTTATAGCACATATACCATCCCTTAGTTAGGCCAAAGAGCCCAATATCTGTATTTAATCTATAGTTATTAACCTGCAGATATAAATACCAATTAGGTTATTGCCAGGAGTTAGCTACTCTCCCAGCAAAACAGGCCCTAAGGCAGGATCGTCACAAAGGATTTGGAAATAATAGGAAATAAAGAAAGAAATAATATAGACAGAGAAATGATTGAGACGGAGACAAAGTGCACTTTAAATGATGGGGCAGTTAGGGGGTCTCCAGTATTCCCGTGAGCTGTGAGGCCACAAGCAAATTCCCACATTAGTATTTATTGTTACAGCAAATAGTTGTCTTTTGTTAGAGAATTACGTATACAGTTTATTTTTTGAGGTTTCCAGGGGAACCTTACCTAATTCTGTCCACAAGAATAGACAGTTACAAAATTTTTCTAAGATAAGCATGTTAAGCCCTAAGTTAGAAACAGACCTAGGTGAACATACGAATTAAACATAAAATGTATAAAATGAGAACACCGAGTTTGTGTACTACTCTAATCTACTTATTCTAAACACAGAGACATGTAGTCAGGAGTGAAGCAGGAATAGCCTTGAAGTCTAGGATGGTTCCAGCTGCACATTATCTGCTGGGCAGGCATTTTAATCGGCGTCTCTGCCAAGGACCCGAACCGAGCTTCTGCCTTGCAAAAAAGCTCAAGGCGATGGCCAGCGGCAAAGAAGAAACGTTGCTTTGCAAACGTCCTCTGACAATGCCCCCCTTGTTGGAAGCAGCTTCTATTCTGTGAACTAACATGTCCACAGATTCCTTCAAGGCAAAACCCTGCAAAACCCCTGAAACTTTTCACGTCTCTTTAGCCTATTTCCCAATAGGTTACTACAGTTCCAATTTTACTTCTTATGAATGAGAAACTGTAGCTATAAAAATTTAAATAATTTCTACCAGGTTGGCCAGGTGCAGCCAGGTTGGTCACTGCCACCTCCCTGGCCTTTTAATCCTTACAGTTTCAGGCCCATAAAGACTCATTAATCTTTAGGAACTATTTTGTACAATCTGTTTTGTTAGAATTATGTTCTTTTTAAAAAATTTTAAGAATATTATGGGGGTACAAATGTTTTGGTTACATGAACTGCTTTCGTGCAGTTTGAGTCAAAGCTGTAAGTGTGCCCATCACCCACATAGTGTGCATCATACCTGTTAGGTGTGAATTCACCCATCCCCTCCTCCCCCCTCCCACCTGCTTGATTCCCATTGAGTTTTACTACCATATATGTACATGAGTGTTGATCTATTAGCTTCAATTTAGCAGTGAGTACATGTGGTTTTTGTTCTTCCATTGTTGTGACACTTCACTCTCACATAAACAAAAATTAAATTATAAAAACTATTGTTTCAATGAGAGCCTTAGGCTTGTAACCATTATATTTTTTCCATTGTAAAGCCTTCAGTAATAAATTATTTTTATCATTATAAATCAATTTTATTATTGCCATCTAAAAATAATACTTTGGTTCATCAAAACTGGTAAAACATACACCAGGAGGCTTCCTCATTCACTCTTCAAACCACTTCTCCGAAGTCTTTTGGTTTTCTTGGTCATCTTTGAACATGAACTTACAATTCTGCTTGTAGCTCAGTTCACCATAGCCAAAGGTAAACAGAAGAATAAGAGATTGTTGCCAATGAAGCAGTCCACAGCCAAACAATGCAGTTGTTATATTCTTAGTTTTATGAAATATATTTTACTCCTCAGGTAGGGATAGATCCAGATGGGGAAAGCTGTAGCATTCAAATCTTGGCAAAGAATCACTGTAGATTCTTGGCCTCATCCTTAAAGAATCGAATACAGTAGATTTGGGGTGGGAAGCAGGAATCTGCATTTTAAATTCTTACGACTACTTCCTCAGATGATTCTGAAGCAGCTGGTTTGTGTAATATTTTGAGGAAAAAATGCAAAAGTGGCTACTCATTGTTAATTATCACCCCACTTTTTCTTTTTTTTTTGGGGACATAGTCTTGCTCTGTCCCCCTGGGTACAGTGCAGTGGCAACGTCATAGCTCACTGCAGCCTCAAACTCCTGGGCTCAAGAGATCCTCCTGCCTCAGCCTCCAGAGTAGCTGGAACTATAGGCACGCCTGTAGTGTGCCTGGATAATTTTTCTATTTTTAGTAGAGACAGGACCTCACTTTTGCTCAGGGTGGTCTTGAACTCCTGACCTTAAGCAAACCTCCCCCCGCAGCCTCCCAGAGTGATAGGATTATAGGAATGAACCACTGTACCCAGCCAAATTAGCCCTTATATATCCAGTTTGAGTTTCTTTTTAAAATTACATTAATGCTATAGAAGAGGAACAATGGTGATTTTTGTGATCAATGTAGATCTAAATCTGCAGTTGAGAAAAACACCTAAGTGTCCACAGCTTCCTGTGACTTGTACTTTCAATGACTTTATGAACCAAGCAGAAGACCTTTGAAGATTTCTAATAGTCTGTGGACCACACTTTAAGAATCACTTTTCTCAGCTGTCTTAAAATTATGGCAGAATGCCCAGAAACTGATATTTAACAACCATGGAAATATATCTACTTGTAATCTTACAAGTGAAAACAACTTTGGGAAGCCAGTTCCCACTTCAATATTTGGCACTGGATAAAAGTTTCACATCTATATTAAAGATACACATTCAAAGATAGAGACGCTTCAATATTCACAATAATTTCATTTACCTAAAAATAACAGCAAAAGAATATGCAGCTGATGTTGCTCTGGCAGTGTTTAGTTTGTTTACGCTCTGTCTTGACTGTGCCCATCACCATGTATACAGCCTTGGACATACTTAGAAGAGCTGCAGAAGATTACAGTCTAATTATAGAGAAGTATAAAAACAAAAATCTCTGCAAACAAATGCTGAACTATTTTGAAGTGAACAAAAGCTCTATTTGCTCAAATTTAAAAGTAGCAGGTGAGCAAACAAATACACATCAAATTATAAAATGATCTGACCTCAGGTGATTTCAATATGCTTCACGTTTATGTTTTTAAAAACATTTTTATTGTACTATAATTGTCATAAAACAAACTTCACAAATTTAAAATACACAGTCTGATGAGTTATGACATGTGCACAGCTGTAACATGACTGCTGCAAAGTAATGAACATGTCCGTCATCTCCGTAAGTCTCCTGTGTCTTTTTGTGTCTGTCCCTCTCCTCTACTTCTCTGCACAGCCTCAAGCCAACACTAATCTGCTTTCTGTCTCTACACAGTAGTTTATATTTCCTACAGTGTTACATAAATGAATCATACAATATGTATTCCTTTGTTGTCTGACTTCTTTCACTCAGCATAATTATTCTGAGATTCGTCCACGTTGTTGTATCACTTGCATGCAACAGTGGACTTTGATTTCTCTTTTCTCAAACTTTGTGCTATTTTACTTTTACATATTTTATAAACCACACAGTACAATATTTTTATTTTTGTTGTTTAGATAATTATCTGCTTTAGAAATGTAAAAGATAAGAAAAAGTATATATTTACCATTTCCAGTGCTTTTCATTTGTGTGGATCTATATTTCCAACTGGCATCCTTTTCCTTGTGCATGAAGGGCTTCCTTTAACATTTCTTGGAATGCAGGCTGGCTGGTGGTGAAGTCTTTCAGCTAACTTCTATCTGAAAAACTCTTTATTTCACCTTTATTTCGTCCTTATGAAAGATATTTTTTCTGGGTAGAGAATTCTGGGTTGGCAGGTTGGTATTTTTTTTTCTACCTACTTTTAAAGATATACCCTTTGTCACTGGATTTGAGCATTATGCTTTTGATTTGCCTTGGTGTTGTGTTCTTCATGTTTATACTGCTTGGGGATGATTAAATTTCTTAGATCTATGGGTTTAAAATTTTCCTTGAATTTTTAAAATGTTCATCATTATTTTTTCAAATTTTTTTCTGTCTCATTCTTCTTTCTCATCTCTTCATTGATTTTCTCTGTTGTTTCTCTGCTTTCAATTTCATTGATTTCTCTTCTTTATTATTTTCTTTCTACTGCTTGGTTTGGGTTTATTTTGCTTCTTTTTTTCTAGGTTCTTTGGGTGGAAGTTTAGATATTTTTTTGATATTTTCCCTCTCTTCTAATGTATGTGTTTAGTGCTATAAACTTCCCCCTCAGTACTGCTTTAGTTGTGCCCCATGAATTTTGATACATTTTATTTTCACTTTCATTCAGCACAGTGTATTTTTAAAATTTCCCTTGAGTCTTCCTCTTTGACCCTTGGATTACTTAAAAATCTGCTCTTTAGTTTCCAGGCATTTACAGATTTTCTTATTATCATTCTGTTATTGTTTTATTTCATTGTGATCAAAGAACACGTTCTATGTAATTTTAATTCTTTTACATTTGTGGTCCAGGATATGGACTATCTTGTTATATATCCCATGGACACTTGAAAGGAATCTGTATTCTCCTCTTATAGGGTGTAGTGTTGTATAAATGTTGCTTAGATTATGTCGGTTAGTGGTGTCGTTGAATTCTTTTATATCATTTCTGATTTTCCATGTAGCTGTTTTTTCAATTTTCGAGTAAGGTGTTGAAGTTATCAAATGTCATTGTGAATTTGTCTATTTCTCCTTTCAGTTTTATTAGTTTTACTTCATGTATTTTCAGCTGTTGCTTGGTGCATACACATTTAAGATCGCTATCTCTTCTTGATAGAGTGACCCTTTTGTCATTATATAACATTTCTCTGTGGCTAGTATTTTGTTTACCCTAAAGTGTACTTTATTTGGTATTAATATGACATTCTTGCTTTCTTTTTATTAATGTTTACATAATATGTCTTTTTGAAACCTTTTATTTTCAACCTGTTTATATAGTTATATTTGAAGTGAGTTTCTTGCAGCATATAGTTGGGAGGTTTTTTTTTTCAATCCACTCTGCCAACTTCTGTGTTTTAATTGCTGTAGTTATTTAATGTAATTATTGATATGTTAGGGCCCAATTCTGCCATGTTGTATTTTGTTTGTTGTTTGTTCTCTCTGTTTTATTTCTCTGCTTTCTTCTTCCTGCTTTTATGTGGGTTACACAAACATGTTTTAAGAATTTTATTTTGATTTATTTATGTTTTTGAGTGCACCTATTTGTGTAGCTTTTTGGTGATTGCTCTTGATATTTCGCTATATATACATAATTTATTGCAGTTTACTGGTGTTGCTATTTTAACATTTCTAGTGACATACAGAAACATCAGCTTTATGCCTCTCTAGCCTCCCCCACTTATAATATAGTTACCTTAAATATTTCCTGTACATTTAGAACCACATCAGATAGTACTATAATCTGTGTTTCAATTATGAAGGAAAGTTTAGAAAACTTACAAGGAGAAGCAAAATGTCTTATATTTACCTGTATTTTTGCTTACTACATTGTTTCTTCCTTCCTGTTGTTCCAAGCTTCCTTTCTTTGTTGTTTCTTTTCTATTTAGTGAATTTCCTTTAGTCATTTTACGTTAGGTCTGCTGGTGACAAATTAACTTAATTTTCCTTCATCTGAGAATGCCTTGACTTTCTCTTCCTTCCTGTAGGACATTTTTATTGGGTATAGGATTATGGACTGACAGGCCTTTTTTTTGTTTTTAGCGCTGGAAAACTATTGTGCCACTCCCTCTGGCCCCAAAATTTCCGATGAGAAATCTGCTGTCATTTGAATATTTTCCCCTATAAGTAAGGTGTCATTTTTCCCTGGCTGCTTTCAAGAATTTTTCTTTGTCTTTAGTTTTCAGAATTTTAATTATGATGTGTTTTGGAATGAATTTCTTTGGGTTACTGTGTTTGCCATTCACTTTGCTTTTTGAATCTGTATATTATGTGTTTTGCTAAATTTGTTAAGTTTTCAGCCATTTTTTCTTTGAGCACTTTTTCAGTCCTGCCCTTTTTCCTCCTTTCCTTCTGGGACTCAGTAATGTGAATGTTAGATCTTCTGTTATAGTCCCACAGGTCTTTGAGGCTGTCTTTAATTTTATTTATTTTTTAAGTCTATTTTTATCTCTTTTATTCAGACTGGATAATCTCTATAGTTCTGTCTTCCAGTTCACTGGTTTTATTCTATATCCCTTCTTTTCTGCTATTGAGCCCATTTACAGAACTTTTATTTTAATTCTAAAATTTCGATTTGGTTATTCTTTGTATCTTCTATTTCTTTGTTGAAACTTTCTATTTGTTTCAAGTGTGCTCCTTATCACTCTCAGAAAAGGCATTTATGTCAGGGCTGCTTTAAAATCTTTGCCAGACAATTTTAATATTTATATAATCTCATTATTGACATCTATTAATTGTGTTTTTCATTCAGTTTGAATTTTGGGGGTCTTGGCATAAGTGCTTTTTGATTGAAACTTGGATATTTTCATATTATATTGTTTGATTCTCTGGATATTATTAACACCTTCTGTTTTGGGTAGTTTTTTTTTTTTTTGACACCACTCAGGTGGGAGAAGGGGCTAGTGAATAGGGGGTATGTGTTTTGCTTCCCCACTAGTCTTCACTGACACCACGGGGGAATGAGGACTTGTAAGCAGTTTGCAGTAGGAAATGATCTGGCTCCCTCTTGACCTTCTCTGATACCATCCCAACAAAGATCTTGTGGTGCCCCATTATAACCTTACAAAGGAGAAAACCTAGGCACCCCATTGGCCTTTTGCTGGAATAAATGGGGGCAGGCCGAATTTTTCTTTTCCTGTGATATCTGGTTGAAGTATAGCGGTTGTTGTCTGAAAGCTTTTTGTCTTGCTACGCTGCCCCTTTCATGGCCTTTTGGTTTGAGAGAGTGGGCTTTTGTTGAGATTTATTCTTGTCTGCAGATGTTGGTACGTTGGGCTTTTCCACTTGTTTAGCACCAAGTCTGGAATATTTGAGGCAAATTGAAAACCCAGGGAACTCACCAATATATTATTCCTTGGATCCTGAGTTCCCTTCTTTTCTTCATCTTTCAGTCTTCTTTTGTTTGTTTTATATATAATGTCCACAGTTTTCAGTTGTACTTAGTGAGAGAAATAGTGAAAATTCTGGGTCAGTTTTGATTGATTGCTTTTCTTATTATAATAGGTCATATTTTTCTGCTTCTTTGTTGCTTGATAATTTTTTAGTAGATGCCAGACTTTGTGGTTTTCACCTTATTGGTTGCTGAATATTTTGTGTTCCTACATATTCTTGAGTTTTGTTCTGGGCCTCACTCAAGTAACTTGGAAATAGTTTCAACCTTTTGGGTTTTGCGTTTAAGATATCTTGGGCAGGATCAGAGTACTGTTCAGTCTAGGGATAATTATTCTCTACTATTGAGGAAAGATCCTTTTGTGTACTCTACCCAATGCCCCACACATCTTGATTTTTTTTCCATTCTGGCTCATGGGACCAGGTACTATTCCCAGTCCTGGGTAAGCACTGAATACTGTTCTTCTTTATTCTTTTGAGTGTTCCTTTTCCTAGCCTTGGGTGGTTCTTCACATGCATATATACTGGTACTAGGCTGAATACTCCAGGGGACCTTCTGCTGATCTCCAAAGTTCTTTCTCTATGCATCTCTCTTCTCTCTAGGACTCTGACTTGCAGACTCTAGCCACCTTCATCTCCCGGGCCCCTCATCTCCATATCCACAACTCAAGGATTCTACCAAGCTCTGCCTGGGTTTCCCATCCCTGCCTGGAAACTCTGCCAAGGCAGTAAGCTCTGGCAATCATATGGCTCAGCTTGTTTGTATCCCATCTCCCTGGGACCACTGTTTCTCATTGACTAATTTCCTAGTGAAAACTATTGTTTTATACATTTTTTGGTTACTTCAGGTGGGAGGGTAAATCTGGACCCTGTTACTTCCTTATGGACAGAAGCTCAATATCTGTTTTTGATATCTACAAAATATGTGACTGGAATAAATCATCTCTTAGCCTGCTTCTAGCTCTATTATCCTATGATTCTATAATTTGAAGTTCAAGTCTATGGAATGGATAGGGTCACTGCTCTCCCTTTCTATATGTGGAACACTTAGTCACAGGACAGTCTTTTAAAAGCTAACATTTAAATAGACTTGCTAAGTGCTAGTTACTGTTCTAAGTCCAAAATTCCTTATCTGCGACACTAGGAGTCAGTTTTGTATTTTCCTATTTTAGAAAGGTGTGTATACCAAATATAACCTTATGCCCCAAGCTGAGTCTGAGGCAGCACTCTGAAATCAAGTACATTTTGATATTTCTATAGCAAAAACATGAATATTAACACTCAGTTGGATAAATAAGGATTATACACAGCCTAATTTCAGTTCAAGTCAAACTTTCCTGCCAACTAAGTTTGTCAATTCTTATCTGCAAATGAGCACAAAAATCCTTTTGGTTTTCAGCTGTTTTGGTTTGAGAATTTAGGATAAGTGATTATATATATGTACTAAGTTATTTAATCCTCACAATCAATTTTAAACAGGCCATTTTACAAATTATGGCCATTGTTATAAATGAGGAAAATGAAGCATAGAAAGTTAAGTCACTTGCCCAAGATCATATAGCCAGCAAGGGGTAGATCTAGGGTTCAAATCCAGATATCCTGGTCTCAGAATCCAGGGTCTTATCCATTGCATATTACAGCTCTCCTTAAGGAGCCTCCAACCAGGATAATCCAGGAAGTCAAGCCTGACCCCCAGTAATTTTCATGGCAAAAGCCTTCTTGGGGACTATTATTAAAGGTCACTCTCTGTGCCATCATGGTATAAGTATATATTGTACTTGGTTTGGATCCCAAGGAGATCCCTGCATATGTTATGGAAGCTCCTATATTTCCTTCAGGTATACAATAGGGTGCTTGGGGGCCTTTCCTGGTCTGAACCTGAGTCTGATGGAATCTAAGTTCTAAATCTAGCATGCCAGATTACCTAGTAGCTGTCGAACATGGAAGTTAAATATTTTAGGATGGGTTTTCATTGTAATCATATTTGAAAGTTGGCTTCGGATTATCTTTGCTGAAGGCTCTGTTTGTCATTATTGACATCCAAAATTTGTCCCGGACTCCTCTTTAGATTCCTCCAATTTACTTTTGGTTGTACAAGTTGTGCCCTACAGAGACTCATGACTAATAAGGTAATTAGAAGCCAGAATTGTGTGTGTGGATGCCAACCCTAATGCACGGAACCACGACTACTGAGAGGAAGAGATGCCTTGTTCTAGCACATGCACAAGTGGCCCATGGGTGACATGTGGTCCCATCGTAAGTGTTCCTTAAACCTGTGCTATACACAAAATTGTGTCCTCAAAAAATTCACGATGAAGCCCCAACCTCCAATGTGACTGTATTTGGAGACAGGGTCTGTAGGAAGGTGATTAATGTTAAATAAAGTCACAAGGATGAGGCCCTAATCCAGTAGAATAGGTGTCATTATAAGAAGAGGAAGAGACATCATAGTCGCTCTCTCCAAGGCAGTGAGGAGACAGGGCCATGTGAGGACACAGTGAGAAGGCAGCTCGGAAGAGAGCCCTTACCAGTAACCACGTTTGCCAGCACCAGAACCCTGTGAAAACAAGTATCTGTTGTTTAAGCCACCCAGTCTGTGACCTTTGTTATGGCAGCCTGAGCTGACTGACACCCTGCTACCGTGGAGGCAAGGTAGAATGACCCCGGCAGGGACCGCCCAAAGTATCTGTAGTATGAGCATGTAAGCACCTATAAATGTGGCAAGCTAGCACAGTTCTTAAAATGATTTTGACTTTTTCTTATTAATAAATTGCACTAATTATTTCAACTCAGTTATGCCTTCTTCTTTGACTCCAATTTTTTCAAAAATCTAGCTAAACATCAGGAGGGCTCTCACATGTTATATTCCTAGAGGTTTATCTTCTTCACAAAGCTCTAGTATTATGCCTAATCCACATTTAATACTACATATTATTAGTTACTGAAGAGAGAAGTAGAGAAATGTGGGCACAGTTAAAATCAATTTAACTTTGGAGGACTATTTGGATTTGCATTTAATATGTTGGGGGGGAAGGGATCGATGTTAAATCAGATAACAGGGTATACTTTCCCTGTGTCTTCAGCACTGCTAACAAAACTTTAATTTGGATATTGGTTTCTATATCAATCATTTTGTCATCGTTTTATTCTTTTAGCCCATTTTCTTTCATTTAATTCTGTTCTTTTAAAATTTATTCAATAAACATTTATTGCCTTTCGATTCTTCCTCTCTATCCTTCTCAGGGAGGGAAAGATACCACTTTAAATTTCCTCCATTAGGAAAGTGTTAATAATCCTATATTCTATCCCCAAATAACACATCAATTTGTCACACAAAATACCAGAGTTTTCTTCCACCTCTGGGTTTGCGTATAAGGTTAAACCCATTAGACGAAGTAGATGATAAAAGCATATGGGATATGTTATTGTGTTAAGCTTTTTCCATCTTTTAAAGGTAGAACAATGATTCTCTACCAGCTGTTTATTTTAGAACCATCTGAGGGGGGCAGTTCTTGATAAAAATGCAAATTTGGGGGCCCATCAAAGGCCTGCAGGATCCGGTAAGAGTCCAGGAATCACTGACTTACAACGCAAATGCTAGAAAGGCAGGTGCCATTTCTTTATTTTTTCTCATAGCTCCTTAATACTGGAAACAATGCTATGCACACGATACTTGTTGAGCAAATGTTTTATTTGAATTTCTTTTCATTACATTAATGTTAGATAAGGTGAAGCTATTTTTGTTTTATGAATAAACAAAGTATGTTCTTTGTTTTGAGACTGAGTTTTAGAGGTCTGTTAACTTCCTCCTGCATAATTAGTGCTGAAAAATATCCTTTTCCAGCTCACCACTATTGACAATGACAAAGAAATTTGCTTTTCAATAACGTATTATCACAGCATATGCAAGTGTTTGGAAGGCAGAAAGCAAACAATTTTCCCTTCCAGTTAACAATGCCTTGCCATGACCTTGACATGATGTACAGTAATTTTACATTATGCCCAGTAGTCAGAGAGAAAATTAAAGCTCCTGCTATGATCTCCCCAAAAGGACTGTAACCTTCTGGCATAAGGCTCAGGCCTGCCAACAGTGTGCCTGTATCAGCCATCTCTCACTGATCCATTAGCCAGAGTGTCCATACTTGGATTGAGAATCCCTGACACATTCACCTCTCTGGCTTCATTTTAATGAGCATTTAGTTAGCCTTTGGTTAGAAGCCATTTTAGTAAGATCAGATATATGTGATCCAATCCTAACCTAAGCCCAGTGACATTTTTTCCTACACAATTCTACATATATCTAAATTTAATTTCAACCTGGGAAGTGTACAGTATTAGAAGCTTGAGAAATTGCAATGCCTGCATTTCTAAGACTAAAACTAAATAAACCAGCTTCATGAAAAAGAAAAATTGAGTGGCCTATGTATGCTTGGTTCATCAGAAGCCAAAATATCTGTAGTTAAAAATAAAGTAAAATAGGCAATTTGATCACTCAAATCTAAGCCCAGATATTTGCTGAAAAATACTAATAGATATATGTTAAAGGGAAAAGAGTTAATATTTTATAAAAATTCACCCCAAATAGTTAGCAGTTAAGAAGATTATAGCATTATGCGGTTTTCCACTAATTATTCAAATCACAAAGCTTTCTTTGAATATCTGCACTTAGTAAAAGTGCAGTGTGAGTTATAAAGGATTTCTGAATGGAACATGACACTTTACACTAGGGTCCTAATAACAATTTCTCAAACTAATGAGGAAGTTAAAAATATATATATTATAAAAACATTTATGTACTCATTCCAGTTTTGAATTAATATGTTATAATTGCATTCTTTTGGTCTAGATTTGTGATTGTGTGTGTGTGTGTGTGTGTACATGTGTGTGTGTGTGTTGGATATTTCTGTTATAAACACACACTGAATTATTTTATCATATATTCAGAGGCAACACATTATCAACATGGCAAAAAGTTTGAGACAAGTTTATGTGTTCTTAGCCTGGGAACAGACAGGATTACTCTATCAAGAGAAATAGAAATGGTCATCCCCTCAAAATGCATTTTAGTCTCTGTATAGTTCAAGAGATACTTCATAAATAAGAATTCTATTTTGTGTGTGTGTGTGAAATAGAGTTCTTCTTCTTTACTTTTTTTTTAAACTGATGAGGTTGTTTGTATCTATATTGGTTGTGCCAGATGGAAAGGTTTACTCATTAGAGGCAGCTGTTTTAGCAAATTACCTCACTACAGCATAATGACAGAGTTACAACAGACTATTGAAGAAAATCCTTTCTCTTCCCAGTGAGATCATGAAAACTAGAAACAATTTCAATGAGTTTTTTAATTTACTTTGGAAATGATTCAGTTGGACACATGAGTGATAAGATGAGGTATTTTCCATTCAATATTTATGTATAACAGTGTAAATATAGGATATAGATTTACAATTTGATTTCTCTTTCAACTAATGGATTCATTATCTTTGGCGGATGATCTCATTAGTTCCTTAAGTATGAATGATTCTACTGGGGAAGATTTTCCCTTTACAATATCTCATTTCAAATATACGTAGCCTTACACATGATTGTGGATGGATCTTTCCTGTTGGAGCCTCACAATTACAGTATTACTCTTGAGATTCTTCTGTGGGGGTGCTCTCCCATCAGGGCTTCCTTGCCTAGCAAAATTCCTTTACTTCTTCAGATCAAGGTTCCTCAATAGGATGCAATAAAGTCTTGCTTTATACTGAATTTCCACTGTTGCACAGAGAATTTTAACAAGGATGCATACATATATATATTTACATGTACATATGAGATTATAATTTATAAAATGTTCATCTATGTGTGTGTATATCTATTGTTATTTTATTCTCATAGCCTTTTGAAATAATCATTGTCATTTAACAGAGGTGGAATTTTCAAGTTCAATTATGTTTGATGACTTATTAGGTTAAAGAAGCTAATCAGGTGGTGAAGTTGTTCTAGGTAATTTTCAACAATGGTCAATATCTAATTTTATCTGGGGGCACCCAATTTAATCCATGATACCAGAAAACATCCACCAGAGGGATGGAGACACTTTTTAACAAAATAACAAATATGCATATTACTGCTACGGGTACTTTGATAATTACATGTATAAATTTTCGTAATTATGGTTGCTTTTGATTTCCATAACACCTCATGGGTGTTCATGACTAATATTACGGAGTTTAGTGGAAGGCCTGACACCTGGGTGCCATAACTGAGCAATTATGCAGGCCTACGTCTATCTGCCTGGCTTTAAATGCTGAAACTTGGATATGAGAATACAATTATTATTTGGGGTTCCTTATTATTCCCGTAAGTTCAATTACTATTGTAATAATTTTAGACACTAACTTTAGTTAGTTACTACAGTGGCATTTAGTTGGAGAAAATTTTACAAACCATATTTTACGTGACAACAAGTTTTAAGTGATCTCTCTGTATATATAGAAGCTTCCTTCTTAACATGTTTCTTATCTGAGTGGTCTCACCTCCTGTAAGAAAATACACACACACACACACACCTACATATACGCATATACGCATATACGCATCTACATATATATGCTGTGGATTGAATGTTTGTGTTTGCTTTATATTTACATGTTAAAATCCTAATACCCAATGTGATGGGATTTGGAAATTGGGCCTTTGGGAGGACAGAGATTGCTTCCTCTCTCTCTGCACCATGTGAGGAAACCAGGAAGAGGCCCTTACCTGAACCCAACTACGTTGGCACCCTGATCTCAGACTCCCAGCCTCCAGAACGGTGAGAAATAAATGTGATTTAAGCCAACCTATCTATCTATGATATTCTTGTTATGGTAACCTTAACTGACTAAAATTATATGTGTGTGTGTGTGTGTGTGTGTGTGTGTGTGTAAAGACAGAGAGAGAGAGAGAACCAGAAGATCAGTAGCTGAGAGTATTCAAATTCTATTTTCTTTTGACTTCTTAATTGACCTTAATCTTTTGGGCTCTTAGCCAAAGATATAATGTGTGTCCTTCAGAAAGTGTGGAAATAGCAGCCTAACCCGGGGTGTCAACACATCAGTAAGGAACAGTGGCTTGCCACATCTTGAGGTGGGGTAAAACCAGAAGAGCCGCTGACAAGTACAAAGGTTCTCTGCAAAGCAGGGCATGTTACATGGGGAAATTCTGAATGATACTTACTTCTGTGTCTCTCTCTTCCCACACTTTCACATTTTCTTAAAATATAAGCAAGATGACAGAGCCCACAGTGCTGTGGTAGGAGCCATCCGTGTGGCCATGGTCACCAGCAACAGAGGTGGAACAAAGTGGGAAAGATGGCTTCCAGATCCAATGGTGGGCAGGTTGAAAAAGAAAGAGTGAGCTCCCGCCTCTGCTAACAAATGCTGCTGCTGGGACTATGAGCAGTTTAAGGAGGTTTCACATTTACTCACACCATAAAGCTCCTAAGTAAATTTTCGAAATTCAAGGCAGCTATCTATCCAGTGCGCCTAACACTTTATGCTTTCCTTCCTAGCTTGATCATTCAGGAAGCACGCAATCCATTCTCCTGGCTTCACATCTTTTAGAAATGTTTTGCATAGAAAGGGCATAGCTGGGGATACCCCCTGGAGATTTTTAGCTGTGTCTGGTTCTGGGTGGCACATTTAGGCACAAATTGGCAAATATGGAGGGGTAAAATAAGAGTTGCAGAGAAGTGTGACATGACGGACAAGTTAAGGAAGACTTTTCAGAAACTAGAGGTGACAGGCCCTGAAAACCAGAGTGGGCTGGCCAAAATTGGCTTACTTCATCCCCTACAGAATGGATGTCTACCAGTTCAGTTTGTGCTTATTTATTAACAAAGTTATTCACAGCAATTCTCTGAGTCCTTCATCAAATTTAGTTTGCTCTTGAATATTCAGAAAAGATTCTTCCTGAATAATGCACAGTATCTCTCATTCCTTTTCTGAGACTCCGAAGCATCTTTTCTTTGCTTATCTTAGTTTAATATGTGGTTTTCTTAGATTTTCTTTCCACAGTAATTCACTATCTTTATTCATTTTTCCATTTTGTCATCAACAAATTCAACTACTTCTCACTTCATTCGTCTTCCAGGTTGTTAATAAACGTACTGGAGAATAGTGGATCTAGTATTGATTGATCCCAAGGGAGCTTCCGTATTAATCACTTCAATCTAAGGTTACCCATTTATTCTTACTGTGTTTTTCCCATCAACTACTTTTCTTTCCATGTGCATATTTTAAGCATTCACACCACAATAGTTTATTTTTATTATATTCTTAGCATTTCTCATGAACCAGAGCTTCCATAGTTGACATGTATCTTGGAGTCTGAAACTATGCCTGTGTATAATGACAGTGTTAGCTTGGCTGACTTCCTTATTCTAACATTCTCAGATCTGTCTTTGTCCCAACTAGAAGCCAAACAGGTGCCAGGATTTTTCACAGAGAAGAATAATTAGCATATCCACTAATATGTCTCCTGTTGACACATCTAGCATTGACTCGAATTGCTAGCAGATTTTAACTGAGCTCCACTCTCCGTAAGGGCCTGTTGGTAAATGACAGTACATTTGACCTGATAGGTATCACACACACGGGAACTAAGCCTCAGTCCACCTTCACATAAGTACTCATAAAAAAAGCTAAAGTTTCTAAGCAACAAATTAAAAGTATGAACAAAGGATATGCATACGAGAGCATGAAATTAAAGCAATTATTGTTGATAAGTCAAAATGTGGGACCTAGATGTGGTACTTTACTTTTTAAAAGTGTTTATTAAAGTTGTTCAATTGTCCTTTTTAAAGAGGTCATGCATTCTAGCATTAGTAGCACAAATCTATAGATTGGCCAATTACATATGGTAGAAATATTTTAAAACCACTTTTCCACATCAAATCCAGAGATTATACATACACATTGCATTTCTGCCGTCACACAAAATCCTGCTGCTGCCAGAGGGCACCATGGGGCCTCTGTGGCGGCAGCACCGTGTGTTTCCCTTGCAGAGAGGCTCCTGCTGGCCAAGCCCAGGTGTGGCAGGGGCACCCTGGCCAAGAAAGAAGGCATCTCCCAGAGCCACCTCCCACAGGCAGATACCACAGTGACTGCCAAATTCGAAGTCACTCCTGCCCTGCTCTGTGTGACATAGCGTCCCTTTGAAGGCAGCCTGACCCCTGCCCCAGGTGTGTTTGCATCTCTGGCCTATTTATAATCTGCAGATTTTCCTAGCTACTAACAATATCATTTCTGGTAATCACTAAGAGTAATAAAGCACCCTCTCTGTCCTGATCTGCTCATTTTGTGACACTAGCTAGCTGGCGTCTCAGAGTCTTGCTGCTATCAGGTCAATAGTGTTGGTTGTTATATTGACACTGCTGCTACTAATAACAATAAGCCTCAAGTATTGAAGCCTATGGGCTAAGCCAATATGCATTATTGCAATATTTCTAACAACCACCTTACAAGCAAAGTATTGTTACTCACATAACTTGTGCTTGAGTCCAGTGAGGCATAGGGAGGCTTAATAATTTGTACAGAGTCTGGATATCAGCCCTCAGTGCGGCCAGGCCTGGAACTCCAGCCAGTCTGATTCTAAACCTAGGTACCCGACACTCCACTGAACCACTTGGGGCTTTTAGAAAAAGTCCCTACAAGAATAGATGAGTTACAACAATTAATAGTGTTTGTTTATTTTCTTCCTTTCTAAAGGTATCATTAGAAGAAGTTGAAAAATTAGAAAAAATTTTCATAGAAATTTTTCTAAAATATTTTGCCAACACTCTTGCATCATTAGACAGAGACTTTTCAGGGCCACCCAGGGAGATCGTGATATTTGCCGGGGAACCCAGGGCTTTGGAACCAGCCCAATCTGGACTTTGAAGCTAAGCTTACTGACTCGCCAGTCGTGTCACCCTGAGCAAGGATTTAACCCCCTTGGAACCTCAATTCTCTCATCTCTCAAACTGGAAACATACCAGCAACTTTGTGGCACTATTCTGTGGAAGAAGTAAGATGATGTGTGTCAAGCACCAAGATGAAAATAACAATTACTCTCCCTTATTGTAAGTCTGAGTACAGGGATTATTTCCATTTGCCTTATGGATTCTTTTGTTCTGAGAAAGCGATACAAAGAATGGACTTAAGTGTTCTGGTGGCAGAACTGGTCAGACTGAAATACATGGTGCTGTTTACTGTGAGCAGTCTGCAGAGGTGAAGTGGCACACAGCAGAAAATGGGCAAGACCGACTCCAGCGTCCACCACCTGCTAATCCTACAGCCTGCTCTGCCTACAGCCAGCTGAGGGATCTTCCAGCTAGTCCACGAAACGCTGATGGGCCCAGGAGTCCTGCACAGAGGCAGGTCTGAGCTGGAGAGAGAGGGCCAGGGGACTTTAGGGACATGATCAGAGTCCCCATAGTAAGTCAAGTTCAAGTTAGTGATACATTTCTGGGTTCATTGGGTCACCTGTGCCTGTCTCTGCTGCCTCCAAAGGGGATGGAGATCATCATTTGAATTTTATAGCCCAGAAAGTGTACCAGAGGGAGGCTTGGGGACCAGTCTCAGCATCTGCATGAGCCAGCTGTGTGACCTGGGTTAAGTAACTGTGCCTCACTTTGTTTTCCTATAACATGGGCATAGCAAGACCCATGTTCCTGTGTCATGAAGAGAATAAATGACAGTAAGCATGATAGCACTCTGTAAAGTATAAGTTGCTGAAACAATGCTCACCTTTTCATCGATCATGCTGTACCTGATCTAGTAAGTATCTTGTGAACTAGTAAATTGTTGTTATGATGATATTGTCAACTATTTTACAGGCTAGGGAATAGGGGAAAAAGAAATTAAGTGATTTTCTCAGGGTTGCATGGCAAACTAACACAGGGATGGTTCAACTGTAGCCCGTTTTCTGACCCTGGAGGTTGTGCCTGCTCCTGCCAGAGCACGGAGACCTGCCTGAAGCTGGCCTTGTGCACTTACTAGTCTGGCACGCTCCGCGTGCATCTTCCTGGAGCATTTGTTCTCTTTATGCTGCTAGTGGAGGCAGCTGCCCTGTGCAGACGTCTGCGAGCTCTCGCTGTGCATCTCACTCTGGAGCCCTGTGCTGTGACATTTCCCTGCCCCCTTGGACTGTTGCATCTCCCCGGTTACCCTGTTGTCCCCACAGTGTACACGTTGTGCAAAGTGACAGGTCACTTGCACTTTGGGCCCTGGGGGGCTCAACCCAATGCCTTCGGCACTGAGCTCTCTTCGCTCCCCGCCACACTCCAACCCACCCACACCTTCTTTGTGTGCGTATGGCTGAATGTGTGTTTTCATTTAATGAATCAACTTTACTTTTTTTAGAGCAGTTTTAGTTTCACAGCAAAACTGAGCGGAAAGTACAGAGAGTTCCCATATCCCCCTGTCCCCACACACACCACCTTCTTTCTTTGAAGCTGTGATAACAATGAGACTTTCCTAACGGGCTCTTTGTACATGAAACGCTACTTCTCAATTGAACTGCCACAGCACAATGCAATAAAGAATCCGTAACAATAGCTGTTATACTGTACATTACCATTCTAATCATATATTTTATTGGAAGCTGTATACCTCTTAAAGCCAACATTTCATTTGCCTCCTCTGCCTCATAGAACCCTGCTGCTGTGACGACGGGCAGCAGTAAAGCTAATGGTCTTTTCCAAATTCCTCCTTACATTCAAAGCAAGAAAAGAAAGTGTGAAGGAGAGAGAGAGAGAAAAAAATCACACAGTCATTTCCAGCCATTTGTGTTAAAATACAAAGAAAACAAGGCATATTCAGAAATAGTGTGCCAGGCAGCCTCCATTAATATTTATCTTGGCATTAATATTGATAAGAAAGTGCTTTGTAGCTGGGCTTTGTTGCCTCTCCCGTGTCCTCAAGCTCCCTGTTATTCAAGCTGGTGGCCATTAGCTCGCGTCTTCCTCTGAACCCAGAGCCTCCAAGAGGCTTGGCGGGCCTCCAGCTCACTTACGCTTAAATGGACACTCAAGCTCCGACGGACACACAGCTAAATAGAGGCCAATAATTCAATACAGTATGACTGTACTGGGCCGCTAGTAAATCCATCAAGCAGTAAATATCATCTGAAGCCAATGCAAGCTTTTATCTTTCCAATTTTTTTGTATGTCTGAGCGAAGCACAGGCATTCAGCGAATCATGTAATTTATTCTGCAGTACCAAGCCTGGGCTGCCTCAGACATCATATTGACTTTTTTTTTTTCCATCTGTCAGGGGCAGTCAGCAGCTCTGCTATTGTGAGAGCGCATCACATTACATCTATTTATTTATTTATTTCCTCTGCTGCTTTGTAGCATGATTGGGCAAGAACACATTATCTCAGATCAACGAATACTAAGAAAAGCATCTGAACATCATTACGACAGCATGTTAAACATTTGTCCTACCCAGTTTGTTAAATCAGCAAATGTATTTCCAGCAAATGCTTGTAATTGTTCATAAAGGACTCCCTACTGCAGGGTTTTACTAAGCTGAAAATATGGCCTGTTATTTTCTTCAGCTCTTTAGGTCAGCTGTGATTCCAATATATTGTAAATAATGCTGAACAGCTGGTGTACTGACTTGAGTGTATGTGTGTGCATGTGTGTGCACACAGCCACACACCTAGCTGTATCTCTGAATGATGCATGTGTATTTTGTGCACGTGTAAACAGTTGTGTAGGTATAACGTAAAGTCCTGTATCTTAACTTTGCAAAGTTAATGAATAGGTTACGGTTTACAATGGTTAAAAAAAATTCTGCTTCCTAATCATTAAAAATTTATACTGGGAAGGAAGCTTTTTTGGTTACTGTTGCTGTCTTCTTGAAAACTTATGAAAAGTGTGAATACTGAATTTAAATGTGATTTATGACTCTGTTAGTCTTCTTCCTGTGTAACCTAAAAACTAGAGAGAGAAGCAAAAGGAAGATGGATTTCCCCAAAGTCCCTCCCATCATAATGGGTTTGAGACCGCTAAGGCTGACATAGCCATCACACATCTAACGACTGGTCGATGACACCCCAAGTACAGCTGCTTCCCCTGGGTACAGTCCCCAAAGCCACCAGACCTTTCTCGAAGGCCAAGTGTTGTGCTCTGAGATTTGGCTCAACTCTGAGTTGATTCAATTTGAATTTGATTAGTGTCCCACTCTGGACAGAAAAGTATTTTAGAAGTAAGTTTCCTGATCTTCTTTAAGTAAATATGCATCATAAATATACTTCATAGAAGCACCAATGCAGAATATGTAAATAGGACAGGGACTTAGAGTCAGCTGTACTGTTGACCCAACTTCTTAAAAACAATGTTTAATAATAAATATGGCTATAAATGAGGCAATCAGTATTTCAAAAAGCAGCAGAATCAACATTGTTGCAAGAACCTGGCTCTTCTATATGTACGATCAATTTTTTTTTTTTAAACAACATCCCATTCCTTTGGAAGATTTTACATTCTTTGAAAAGATACTTGTGGGTTGTATTTGATAAAAACATCTTTCTATGAATTGATTGTGAAAAATGACTGTATTTCATAATCCATTATTAGTGTCACTACCTTAGAAAATATGAAATTGGTTTCCCCAGCCACATCCGACCAGGAGAATATGGGTAAACATGAGTTTTATTCTTAGATTGGATAAAACCATTGCTCACATCCTGGCTGTATAGTTGAATACATTCTTCTCCTCCACATGGCAGAGAGCATCAGTGCATATGTTTGATTTCCCTTTATTAACCTCCAGTTAGAAAGTCCTGCACAGTACATGCTGCTGTTAGTATTCCAAAGAGCAGCTACACTGTCTTTCTAAAGAAACACATTAAAAGGCAACTCACTGAGCCATTTTCTAACACCTGAGAGCAATTAATGTAAGCAGAGACAGGAAACATCATCAATTATTTAAAATAAAATGAATATGTAATGTTGACCTTCTCCAACTGCCATCAGTTTTATACTTACACCTGAATAAACTCAGGGGAACACAAATCCACAAGGCACTTCTCATCACAATCTGCAGCGAAGCAGGCGCTGGTGACAAGAGAGCTGCCCGGCTGGCTGTGTTCAGCCCTGGGAGGGAGGTGAAGGGGCCCCTGACACCTGATAAGGGAAGGTGGGACCTCCAGCTCCATGAGTGTGTCACCACCTGGGACTAGCAGCTTTGTGTGTGAACACTCCCTGCCCACCAGTCTTTTCTAAATATTTTCATTTGTTTCCAACTTATTGATTGATTTTATATTCCTACCATCTTATTGAGAAGGGCTAACATTTCTGTTATTATATATTTCCCAATTTATGTGTGTATGTGTGTGTATATATATATATGTGTATATATGTATGTGTATATATACACAGTGTACATATATATATTCTATTAGGTCTATTTATTTATTAACATAAATTCATTAGTCTTTTTCTTTTCTTTTTCAGAATTATTCTTCTCTATCCTGGAAAAAAATTAAGAAGTAGTGAATGTAGGCCATGCTTATTTAGGAAGCCTAGAGAGATGTTTATTTAGCTGTAATAGCCAGTTGCTGGAATTAAATGAATCATCTGCTTTTTGAACAAAGGGTTTTTCTGAAAATATGAAAATTTAAACATTCTGTAAGGGCAATGTCACTGACTGGAGAGCGGGTGAGGGCACATCAAGGGGACGTGGAGTTTATTACCTAATGTAATTGCTGTGCGTGGTGTATGGCATGAGCCAGGATTTGGCACAGCAATGGCTGAAGATTTTCAGAGCAAAGCCTATTAGACACAAAGTACAAAAAGTCCTTTGTAACTGTTCGAGCTAAACAAGGCTTGAAGTGCTAGTGTCTATTTTCCCCCCCTTACTCGTATTAGTGATGCCAAGGAAACTCACAGAGAGCCTCATGCAGAATGACCCAAGCTTCTGACTGGGTCATCCTCTTACGATTCTCTTACAGACATTCTGGGACTTAGGCTAATCGTCTCAGTTTGCCAGTCTTAGTCATGACAACACAGGCAAAGTTGATTATTAGTTTCTGGGGCCAGATTTATCACAGAGCTACTTCTCAGGCTGTTATTAAGAATCTTCCTGACTTTCTGTTACAAAGCTTTTATTTTTCTTAGAAGTTTGTCCATTCAAATTGGCACGGAGCTTAATCACAAACAGGTTTCATTTGAGAAGCTTACAAAAAGACAAGAGAAATCATTCGCTAATGCTAATTTAAAAAAGAACAGCAATAAGTTCTTATGTTTATCTATATAATCCTGTGGCCAAAAAAAGGCTTTGTTCCTTTTACCATGGCATTATACATCTTAGACTTTAATGTGAATAAATGGCTTTCAGGGGAGAGCTAACATGAATGCTTTCTCCACTGCCTTCTTTATCACCACCATATCAGATTTCCCCACTCACACAAAGAAAGGATGCTAGATTTAGGAAATCCATGCCAAGAAGCAGAGCTAGGACAGAGTAAACAAAATTCATAGGCAGCACAAAACTATCTTTTCACCAAGAAATTTCTGATTAATTAGCCATCTGTGCAACCAAGAAGGCAGGGGTATCACCACCGCTGTGTTATGAATGAACCTTGCCGTGGGTGGAAGCACAGCTGCAGGCTAAGTAGTGGACTCTGGAATATCATAAACCCAGTTATTACACTGCAGTGCTCATTTTTGGACATGAATGGTAAAAAAAAAAAAGAAAAAAAAAGAAAAACTGTAGGTTATTTTGATTGGAAAATAGAGAATAAATGTGGTTTAAATATTGTAGAAACAAATTCATGATTCTAAGAAATTGGGGAGTTTTATTCAGGATTAGCAATCAGGAAGCCATACCCCTTTCCAAAAGCCAGAGTTTAAAATAAAATCCTTTCATAGATCCTGTGCTGCTCAGGGCTGCTAAGCCTAGAAAACATACAATCAGAGAGAGGGACATTTCCCAGGTCATGAAACCTCAACCAGAATTTTAAGGAACATGTTGAATGAAACCTCAGCTTTCTAACTGCTATCATTGCAAAAATCTCTGAAGAAACCATTCCTTAAAAATGGTTAAGTCCCTGAGACTCTGCCTTTAGTCAACTTAGAGCAACTGCAGATGGAGTGACTAAGGATCATTATTTGTAATCACAGTCTTGCCAATGCAGAGCATGCACATGGAAGGCAGGTGGTGTGGACCAGAATCTGATGATGAGCAGCTGAAAAGTGCCTGGGACAGCACTGGGGTGGGACAGAGACATTTCCCTTGGACACACCAGATAAGAGTCTTTCCCATAATGAGAAGGGGTCACCAAGAATCTCTTGCCCACTAGAGCAGAGGCTTAGCTTGGGTAGTAGGGAGACGGGGTGCTAGGGCATTAGAGACAGGAGTCAGAGTCATTTGCTTGACATTTATGGAGGGGACAGCATGCGCAGAAAGACACCATCCTTTGTACCTCCTTTAGATTTGAAATTTCAGTGGCGTATTTCATTCTGCTTCATGTAATATTTTCTCCACCATAGTCTTTATGTCACATCTGCTATTTGTTTATTATTTTTTGAAAAAAATGCTGTTACATTTGGAAAAGTTGTCTCAGCTCCTTCAACAATACTTCAGTCCAAAGAATTATATCCCTGAAAAGTATTCTGGTTGGCAAAATCACCTTGCCAAGATGGAGATTTCTTAGAGAACAGGAGATCAAGGAAAAAACAAAAACAAATAAATGTCGTAGAAGGCATCCAATTTCAAAATTAAACAGCTTTAGAGTACTGTGAATCTTCCTTGCTTTTCCATTCTCCTTCAGTGTTTGGGAACTGTGGCACCGTGGCACTGTTGTTCTGTCAGTTTTCCCACTAGTTTTATGTTATGCAGACTAAACCACTTCTTGGTGTGCTTGCAAATATGATAAATTGCACATTTAAAATTTTGGTATAAAATATAAAGCTACATTATTTCAAAATCAAAACCAGGCATACTTTAGGGATTACTATATATTACTGATAGCTGTGGTATATACAGCTATGTATGTTCTATTCATGCTTATATTAACTACCTATTAAACTGATATAGTTAGCTCTCTTTTCAAAGAATAATGTAGTCGTTTTCAATGAATGACGCTGTCTTTATAAAGTTCTGAGGTAGAGATCTCCTCTAGGTGTCGCTATAGAAGATCCACCCACATATAGAAGTATTCCAAGGGAGGGACGGACATGCATGGAGAGACACTGCAGAGAGAGGCAGCATGGCATATAGGAAGAATTAAAAGGAAGCCGTGCCGAATAGGGGCCCTCAAAGAGTGAGGCAAGATGAGGCTTGAGCTTTAGGCAATGTCCAGACCTGGGGAAATCTAAATCAGACTTTTTTTCTCCTTATAGCAATGTGAAATATTGAAAGGATTTCAAGCCTAGGCTGGGAGGAAGGTACATGTGCATAGAACATGGCCATGGATTGAATATGGGTGACCAAAGAGAGAGAAAAATGTGCAGATTTCTGGCTTGATTAGCTAGAAGTATGGTGTCATTATTTAATGCAACAGAAAATAGCAAGTGGGCTTTTGAAGAAAGTTCATGGCTTTGGTTTGGGATGTGATGGATGGCTTTGGAGTATCGAAGTGGACACACCAAGGGGCAGCTGGAAAGGAATAAAGAATATCAATCCCCATAACACACAGAGCTACAGACCATGTCCCTGCTAGACAAAGAAAAATTCTTCAAAAGCCCAAAATCTTAACATTTTATTTGAAAAATACTGTAGAACTTTCAAATGCATATAAGCTCTCCTTCCAAATAGCCCCCTTTGAAGTTTGCTAACTTGTAGGCTCACCTTTTCTCCCTTACTTTGTTTTACCTCAAGTTTCACAACACTGTCTTACCTTGCTTACCTCAAAGCATTTTTGAAAGAGAGTCTTGATTTTACCTGATAAAAGAGAACCTGCAATGTTGAAGAAACTAAGGTGAGATAGTTGTCAGACTTCTGGTTGATGAATAAGATGTTCGAAATCTTATATAAGAGCTAAATCTGGCCTTATTTTCACATAAAAAGCAAATGGCCTTTTGAGGCCAGAAGCTCAAAAGAGAGATAAAATTTGTAAATCACCTGCATATTAGTGGTAATTGAAGCTGTGACCGTGTTTGAAATTACCTAAGCGAGAACAGCATGGTAAGAAAGAAGGCTCCACTTACAGTCTATTACCAACAACTTTTAACCCTTTCTATTTAAATGTAGCCGTCATTGCACGGGTTAGATACATTGTTTCCATGTTGATTTTAGCACTTACTCTAGTTATTGGCTTCATGCGATGCTAGCTAACATTTATTTATATATGTATTTTAAAGTATCAATCTGCCTAAGTATTTTATCAAAATACTTTGTTTTCCCCTTTTAATGAAGATGAGGAAGTATGGGACTGATGTATCTTTTCAAAGGAGAGGTTTGGATACTGGTATATACAAAGGTCCTATTTCATGTAACTTCTAACAGATAGAAAATTGACTGCAAAAATATATCTCTTTTCCTCTTTGCTGAAACTGGCTTTTTAAAACAGAGAGCACAGATAACCTGAAAATTAGATAATTCTTTACAAAGTAATCAACAAGTGACTGTATAAGCACATATTAAGGATTTTATACATCATTACCCATCAAAACTTGTATTCTTTGAGCTTTTCAAAACATGCACTCTCTTTTGTACACACACTCACAGAAAGGTAAAGACTCCCATGAGAATCCCGTAAACTACTTTTCACAGAAGCAAACAGAGAAAGCCTCATTGGTCACGGGAAGCTGATTCTTTATGAGTGGGGGCTAAAGGTATCAAAAGGACCACTTTGGAGAAGGATACTTTAGTGATCACCTCTACACAAAGCAAGTTGCAGTCTATGATCCAATTATCATTGGATCTGGATTTTAGAACTAAGCCTGCTAAAAACTAACTGTGTGGTTTGGGTCTTTATATACCATTGCTGCTCTTGCATTTTTGTCTGTCAAATGATAGGTTTTGTTTAAAGGGCCTCTGAAGACCCTTACAGTCTGGAGGCCACCCAATTCTAATATTCTAATATGGAGGATGCTTGGAACATTCCAATGGGCTCACGGATACTGTAGAGCAACCTACTTGCCCTCATGTTTAATCGTGTTTGACCTCAAACATTTGTATAGCTCATGGCCGAATTAACTCATTATGCCCCTAAACATGTTCACAGTCTTGTTGATTGATATTAATTTTCATCTTAGAAAATCAATTATGATTTTAGGGTAACTGGCCAATAATCATAGCCACCAGTCTTTGCTCTGATTACTCAATCTAGCCAGCAATTATCTTTTCATTTTTTCTGGTCCCATTCTTTCTATATTGTCTCAACTTTTCTTTCAAAAACTTAAATATTACTGCTGTACTCAAAAACTTTAATCAACATCTCACCTTGGAGAGAAGGAGAGAGATAAAACTCCTTGGCATCTCATTCTAAGTCCTTCACTCTCTAATTCCAAAGTGCTTTGAAAGCTCCAGACACTCTTGACCTTAGCAGCCCTTATGGACAAACCATCCAGGTTCCTCATAATTCCCCAAACATGCCTCTTAGCTGTATGTCCATTCTATCAGCTCTCCTTGGAGTGTTCTTTTGCCTATTTCCAGCCAGCAAAACGCTGCTTATTCCTTTCATGTTCACCTGAACATTGACTGTCTGTGAGCCTTTCCTTACCCACCCTGCAGAATTAATTTCTCCTTCTGTGGTTGGCTGTTACTTAGTTCATACGTTCATCCCTCTGGTCCATTACCTGTCACACCGTGAGGTGTCTTATATTCATTGTGCCGCGACTGCTTCTTCCAGAGTAGTATGAGCTCTTTGGAGACAGGGCTGATGTCTTATTCATCTTTGAACCCTCAGCATCTAAAACAGGGTTTACAAAAAAGCAAATGCATTGGATTAGTTCAGGTTCCCAAAAGGACACTTGGAGAGAAAGGCTGGAGTTTTATTTTTATTTGTAATGGATGCCATAGAGAAACTGAAGAATGAGTCTTTCTTGGGGTACTAACTGTCATTTTGAGGAAGTTATTTATTGCTAAAACTCATTTTCATCATCTATAAAATGATTTCAAGACAGTGATTGTTGTTATTCACTGATCCTTGATTCTTCTCTAATTCTGGGCACATGGTCTGATTGCATTTCTTAGCTGCTTTGTTGGTAAGTGGGGCCATACTGATTCGGACAAGATTTGTAAAAGAAAGGGTCATGCATTTTGCTTCCTGCCTACACAAATAATTGTTGGTACGAAGCCCTCAAAACTTTCTTTTCTTTCTATCACAACAACTTGCAGTATTCAAGATGATAGCTGCTTCACAAGACTCAGACCCTGAGCAAGCGAGACAAAAACCACTTTCTGTGACCCAAGAGGTACACACAGCAGGAGCAAGACATAAATCTTTGTTGTTTTAAAACCACTGAGATCTAAGCCCCAACCTGATACAGATTCCTTAGTCTGGCAGTGGTCTCCTTCTCCCATATTGTCCTGAATTCTTCTATCATGAGACTTACACTGTATTATAAGAACTTGCAAAATTAATACATGTTCTGGCTAGGTTACCATCCAACATTTTCTGTGTTTCTTGGACTATCTGCACGTGTATCATCTGAGAAGGTTTAAAAAATTCAGATTCCAGGGCTTCAACCCAATACTGATGATTCAGTTTTATCAAGTCTGACCCAGGAATCTGTATTTTCAACAAGTTTTACTTGCTAATGTAAATTTCATGAGGAACCATGGGCCTCCAGTTGAGCTGACCTAAATGAGAATGTCAGTTCCTGGCAGGGCCCTATTTATCTTGTTCAGCTTCTAACCCAGCATCTAGCACAAGGCCGGGCACATGGTAGATAGGTAATCAATACATATTTATTCGATATAGGTGGAAAGAGGACTATAATACCTGCCCTTCCATCTCAGGAGCATTCCGTGTGGATAAAATGACATGATGTATGTGAAATTGAAACTGCCCTTCATAAAGTTTATAAAGGGCCACAGGTAGGAATTGTGGTAGGGAAAAAAAATATGTATAACCAGCCATTCTTCCCTAGCTTGCTTTCCTATAAGTGCTTACTACTCTTGAGTCATATAGCTGACGGGCAGAAAGATTCTTAGCTTTCTTCACTGCTCTCACAGATAGCATAACCCTTGTGAAACTTAAGGCTAGTTTTTGAGATATCTCCCAGACCCTGCATTCCAGTGGATGGGCCACCCCATGCAGATCAGTGGCCCATACCAAGGAACTGACTCAACCGGTCCTGCGACCCCTATCCAAGAACTGGCTCAGCAAAGAAGACAATTTCTACACCCCTATGGTTCTGCCCCAAACCCAGCCAATTAGCAGATCCAATGGCCTAGCCCTTTGCCCACCAAACTATTTTCAAAAACCCTTTCTCCCAAATTCTCAGGAAGATGGATTTGAGAACTTTCTCCTGTTTCCTCACATGGCCCCTGCGATTTTAAACTCTCTCTGCTGTAACTCCTGCTGTCTCAGTGTGTTGGCTTTCTCTTGAGCAGTGGACAATGAACCTGGTAAGGTTGCAACAAAATCATTTTGTGTGTAGAAAAAGAATGTATCATCACACCAAACCACACAAAAAAACTAACCATTTAACCAACATTGTTACCTTTGAACCCGTGTCTTACCTATAGCTAAAACCCATTGACTACTCATTCTATGCAGGGCACTCTTCCAAGAACTTTTCACGAATTTGAATTGCTTCTTTTATCTTCTCAAAAACCCTTTTCTCTAAGAAGTCTCAAAAACCCTTTGAAACTGTTATTTCCCCTGTTTTAAAGATAAGAAAACCAAGGCTCAAAACGATTATCGTGGCCAAGGTCCTAGAACTGGTAAGTGCCAGATTAATGGTTCTTAAACTCCAGCAAGCACCAGAAATACCTAGAGAGTCTGTGAAAATACAGATTCCTGGGCATCACCTCTAATTCAGTACATTTGGGGTGAGGCCCGAGAATTTGCATTTTGAAGAAGTTCACAGGTAATGCTAATGTTCTTGATTTGGATCACAGTTTGAGAACCATTATGCTAGAGCTGAATTTGAATCCAGGAATTCTAACTTCAGGGCCCCTTTTCTTAATTATTGTTTTCTTTTACTTAACTACCATTCTAGTCTTCATGAACATACATAGTCATTTTTTGTATGATATTTCTTAATTAATTTTTAATCACAAATAATAAGTATATACAGAAGCTGGAAAGTCAATGTCAACTACAATTGGAAATTTCTTATTACCAATTTTAGAATTGGTAAATGGATTGCTTTCTTCATGGCATCCTTGTAGGTGAGCTGCCTTTGGAAGATTTTTAAAATTTTATTTTTGGAAGATGGGAAGCAAGAATCACCAAAGGGAACAAATTCCTAACTAAGATTTTCAGCTATATTTGTTGCACCTGGTCTGCCAGGTACATCTGCCCTCTTGGTAAGATGCCTCCAGGCTGAGTGTGTTTCTTTCCCTTTACTTCCTCTGTATGTCCCAAGTACAGGAAGTTTCTGCATACTCTGAGGTGAAAAAGACATTAATAATGTGGCACTATTTTTATAAAATTTGGAACCCCTCCCTGAATTCTAAACTCGGAAGATAGTTAAATTAGAGTTTATTTCATGCTTTCTCTTTTCCTAAATGAAATAATGAAAGCACTATTTAATGAATTTATGCTGACAAAAAGAATGCACAGTTGAAGATAAAAATTTGAGGTGACCTTCTAAATTTAATACTTATCAGTGAACCTTTTCTTCCTTGAAATGCCACTGGACTTATACCAAATCCGGCTTCCAAGTAGAGGCTCTGGTCTTCCTTGCAATGAGTGTCAAAGAGATTTCAACTCATATACACTCATGCAAATCTCCTGCCACATCCATGCTGGATCTGGCCTTTATTATTTTTGAAAGCTAAAATGAATGTATGCACACTCCAAACTACATTTCCGATACCCTAATGAGATCAAATTGTTCCAAAATAACAAACATTTACATCATTAAAAAAAAAAACAAGATAGTTATTTCACTTAAGGTTTTCTCATGGCATGTTATTACTCAGTACTGGACAGCAACCTTCTGACATAAAAGCCATTTTCTTATTTCCCAAGCCATTGCTTTGTAAGGGACAGCAACCTTCACATATACAAGCCCTTCTGCTATTATGTCTTGAGTCTGACACCCAGAAGGCCTTTGTGGTGACAAAAGAAGACCAGAGAACTTGCCCATTTAAAAGCAGCTAAAAACATGTTTCATCCTGGGTAAAGGCAGTCAAACTTTTCTTTATAAGGATTTTTAGGGAAAATATTTTTATTAAATAAAACTAGAAGTACAGGAATTTAAAAAGTTAATTTTTTTCATGTATTCACTTTTTCAAAATAAGTCTTCATATATTATGTATCTCAGCTGTTATAAAAATAATTTTTTAAAGTTACAATTAATTTCTACAGTAGTTTTAGCCATAGGTTTTTCCAAGTTAAAGGACAAAATACAATTTTAAGAGGATATAATATGAAATAAATTATATTATTGATTTATAGTTGCATGTTGAAATCTAAAAGTGAGATTAACATTAAGAAGAAAAACGATTTGAAAAATGTTCACCATTGACAGAGCTAAGTTTATTCAGTATCCTATTAATACAAAAAACTGACAAAAAAAATGCTACCTCTTACTTTCTTACTCCTTGTTTTCAAGTTCACGATTCAGCTCAAAACAAGTCAAATAAAACAAAATGAAATAATTTAACAATGACTGAAGCAAAATAACAACGGCAGTCAACAATGAAAGGTAATGAATCTGAGATTCCAATGGTTAGGAAGAGTTCAAAATTGTTGATAAAATGAAAAAATAAAAAGTGATAGAAATAAAAATGACTCAAGCATCACAGAAGAAAGATTTTTATAGTCAGTATCATATTAATAGCATTTGTTAAATGCAAAGGTTAGAGTGCCATTATCATGATACGACAAGGATCATTGAATCTGTAAAAACAATGCCATTGTGCACTGCCAGGGATTTTACTGCCAAAGGAGTCACCCGTGCTAGAAAGCTCCCTGCTAGAGACATTGCATATTTAGGATCGAATTCAGCTGCAGGTAACAAAATCCCCTACTCAGAAGTTTAAACATGTCAGGATTGATATGCCTCATACAACATAAAACCGGGATATAAACAGCTCAGGGGTGGGTCAGTGGATCAATGGTGCCATTAGAGCATGACGCTTCCAGCTTCCTACTTTACCATCCTCAGCTTGTGACTTTTGTCCTCATAGACTCAACATGGCTGCTGCACTTACAGGCACTGAGTCCTTGTTCCAGGCAGGAAAAAAGAGAAAGGGTGAAAGAGAAAGTTGTGCCATCTAGCAAGAGGTTTCCACCTTATCTGACAAGGAATGCCTGCCCCAGGCTTCCACAGATGCTTACTGGCCAAGACTGTGGCTCAGGGCCACTTCTGGAGGCAGCAGAGTCTGGGAACATGATGATGTTAGTCCTCAGCCTGCTCAGTAGAGGAAAGCAAAGGGAAAGAAAGCCACAAATGGCTTCGATGAACTAATCTACAGTGTGTGCCTTGATGCACTGCTGGGACACCACTACTAGGAAGATTTTTACTGGAGAGATTCCTGCTTCCTGAAAACTCCTGCCAGTGACACCCCTGTATGGGAATCTTTTGTTAAGGGAACGTTTGCTGAGGACACCTTAGTAAATATTAATATCAAATCTTCTGGAGATAACGCTGCTAGAAACAGAACTTTTGAGGATACTCTTGCTTGGATACCTCTGTTAATGTCACACCAGGAATTGTTGAGAACGGTTGAATTAAACGCATACACATACCTAGAGCTCCCAAAGACAATTGTTAATTCTCAGAGATGCTGCAGCCTGAACTCCTCCAGTGGATAAGGTGATTCCCCACACAATGGAGTCAGTACTTCACATAATTATGGAGAGCAATATTATTTCTTTTCTCTCCTCCCCTTCTTTTCAAATTGTCACACTAAAGGCCTGCCAGTCATGAGAAAAGGGCCCACTGCTAAGCCATCTACCCATTAATGACCTCTTCTTCAACTACACAAAGACCCAGTCAAAGCTTTGAGATTACTGTTAATAAGTATTTGATTAAGTCCTTAGCCAAGGGCCCTCCAACTCCTCCATTCCTGTCTGGGGGCAGGAATCCCCAAATTACATCATATTTCCCCAGTAATATATATAATTGCCAACCTGCTGAGTTAGGCTGGATTACATATGAGCCAAGAGGACTCTTTGATCTCATTCAAAGTCTTGTAGTGATATTTGTCAACTTTTTTGCTGCCCAACATTTTCCTATTTGAAAGACTGTTATAATGTATGAGTCTTATTATAATAGAATTCAGAACTCTGCCTCTGTCAAAAGAGAGCTGGAATATTCAAAATGCTAAACGACTCATATGGCACAGGGACCAACCAAACAGAATGAGCACTGGCCCGTGTGCTGTACCAGTGTTTACCAGCAGACGGCCAGTCTCGGGGCTGGGGCTTCCCCCTTCCTCCATCGGGGGTAATTGGAACGTGCGTGTATGACTTTGGTTAGCCACCTGGATCCTCCTGCCTGGTTCTTTTCTGTTTCGAGTGAATGATAAAAAGGCAAAGAGCTGGTTTGAATTTATTGAAGCAATAGCATTAGTGTCCAGTGGGGACAGTATCCAGCTCAGGTCACTGATCCTACAGCCAGCCTACTGTGCCCAAAGTTTCTTTGTCCTGGCCAAACTATTCCTGCTGAAAAGGTAATTTCGGTGCTTGCTGCCTCTTGGTTTCCCACAGCCGGCTTAGTTCTGCCATTTTCCAATCCCACTTCTCCCCTCCTCCCCACTCATACAAACTCCTGACACTTTCTCAACAAGTCCCTTTTCTCTTAAGATAACCAGATCTTGTCAGTTTTTGGTCTTGCTACCAAGAATCCTAGCTGATAACTAACTGAAGACAGGGCTAAGCTGCCTGCTTCATGCCTCCTTCCTCTTGGGCCAGCCCTGTCTTTGCTAGGCTTGGGGAAGTAGGAGGAAGACACACACAGGGAGAGATGGAAGGCTGTCTTTCTGTGCCCGTCACACAATCTCTAAGAAAGAAATGTGTTCTTCCCTACCTCTGTCCCCTCCCCTCTTTTAAGAATTGTGAGCAAGAAATACCTGTGTTTTTTATACTGAAAGACCCACATTCTTTTCAGGAGACTTCATTTGATGCCTTCATAGACATTGGATTATGTCATTAATAGCAAATAATTTTGCTTTTGAGGGTTGATTGTTTATAAAATGTTTACCAAAAATTTGGCTGTAGTATCTTATTTACTATGGCTTCCAAAGAGCTGTTCTATATAAAAATTATTTTATTTCTATATTCCCCGCTTGTGATAGAAAGGATGCATATACTCCATAAAGTTAATTTGAAATTTAAAAAATCAGTTTAAAGAAAAATATACACAAACATAAAATTGGTACACAAATTATATGCCAAGAAATCCTACACATTTACTAGAAATGTGCCAAGAGTTCTGCAAATCAGTCTTATAGAATGATGTAGAATGTGACATGAGTATTAACTTATCAAAAGCCATTTAAAGATTTAGGTAATAGATATTTCCTTAAATGGACTGGGCAATTTGTTTGCTTTTCCCCTACAATTAGATATTCAGTAGCTACCAGTCCTCAACATTGCATGAGCATCTTTCAGCCTTATACTCTTTGGCTGTCTAAACTGTTTTACAATTTAATGACGGTATCTAGAAATAGTTTTAAAAATCATGAATTAAAATTTGTTGTTCCAATGTCCTCTAATATGACTCAAACATTCAATCCTTTTTTTGTTAGTTGTTTTGGGGTTTTTGTATAAAAGATTCGTATATCTTTTTTTCCTCTCAAAATCGCATAACTTAAAGATGAAGCTGTTTATAAATTGTAGGCATTTTTGCTGTCCCATGTTTAGGGATTTGCCTGTTAAAAATTATATTGCTTTATAAAAACAAAATCATTTGAATGTTGAGAAGCAAGGTTGTTTTTGAGAAGGTGGTATTATAATTTAATCCAAATTCTACGCACCTCTCGATGGAAGTAGTTACAATACCCCTTCCCAGAAGTGCACACTGCTGTTGTATCCATCAAGAGAAAGAGCTCCAGGACACACCTGCTGGTGGTGATTTCATGGACCAGAGCAAGCAGCGAGGGCTTTGGTATCGAGTAGTCCTGCAAACAGGTTCCTCTGTGACACAGCAAATCGCTTTACTCTCTGAGCCTAGGTTTCTTTTTCAGTGGAGACAGTAGCATACCTCAGAGAGTCGTGTGGATTGCATTGTTTTGTTTTTCTTATTAGCCAATGAAACTAACTCTTCAACACTTTACTTATACCTAACCCTATGGTTCTATTGTGGAGAGGCTTTAATTTTAAAATAATAATAATACCAAAACAAACAAATCTCCAAACCTCTTTTGTGGGTAGTATCATCAAATCTGTGCAGAAAATGTCTAGGTTTGATAGTACAACTAATCGCTTCTATTAGGAATGTAAACTGGTTACAGCAATGGAACAAATAACTTCAAGGAATAATGAAGAAAAGATGAATTGTGACAAGCATGAAAACAATGTCCTTTTATTCTATTCATTGTGGACTTTAAATATATTGCTCAGCATAAGGTAGAGTCCTTCTCCCATCTTCCTTTGTTGCTGTTGTGTGTTTGCATATTTTAAACATCTGAAGAACTTTATAATTTTAGAGAATCCTAGCAATAGTCTAAAGAGGAAAATTATTAATAATATCAAGCGTGACTGGGTGACTATACTTCATTAAGAAATTCTTACTTGCCCCCATCTATAGACCAGCAGATCTCAACCTTGGCTGCACACTGGAATCACCTGAGGATCTTCTCAAGAACACTGATGCCTGGGCCCCAGGTCCTTAGGGATTCCGATAGCAGTGGACAAGGACCCGACACTTTAAAGAAGAGCTCTTCAGGTGGTCTCCAATGTGCAGCCAGGGTGAGAAACCACTACGTACATGTTTGTATTAATAGTTGTTTACTCACTTTTATGTCTCTTGCTCCCAGTCAACTGCAGAAACTGTCCCTCCCAGAAGTCTGTCTGCACACACACCCCTCCCAACAGGACTGCTATTTGCTCTCCCAGGGTCCTGCACCTTCCATTCATAGCACACGTTACATTTGTTGTGGGTGTTTTCCCCCACACTAGGCTATAAGCACCACGAAGGCAAGGACGTGGCTGTATTTTTCATGATTATCTTCCTGGCATGTAGGAAGAACTCAGTGACTATTGATGTTTTTTGTGGAGTAATTCTGTAAATGCTTTTTTTTTCTCAAAGCAGTCAAAGCACTTCCTCATGTCTTCGAATATTTTAGTGTAATGAGCTTTCAAAGACTGGATGCCAAGGAGGGTGAAGACGAGGGTGAAGCCGGGCATGGGAGCAGCTGTAGCAGCGGCCATGGGAGAAGGGGGGTGAGGACACCTAACACTGATGTGTCTGGCTCAGAAAAATTAGAGACATAGGCATGAATTATGTATTAATTAATTTATTGCACTGGGAGCTATGCTTTATACTCTGCAGAATGAACCCCACAGAGAGTCTCAAGAATTTTTAAGTTTATATCTATGTTTGTGGTGAGTCAGGACAGAATGAAGTTGGTGAATTTTTCATTACCTACCTAGGTGCCTCTCAATACGTTGATTTAGAACCTTAATTAAATCTGCTCCACTTTGCAAAGGAGTCACCAGGGACAGCATCACTTTGCTTTATTGGGGACTTTGGTAGTCTATTTGCAAGTCAACTATTGACTCTATCTCATCAAGGGATTGAATTTTCAATGTCTCAGTTTACCCACTTATAAAATAGTAATATGTGTAGTTAAGCTGTGCAAATCCAATTCACTGTTGGCAGAATACCCATAGAGCTTCTGACAGATTCATTTAAAAAATGAATAACATTTTACTGATTTGATTGCAATTTAGCAGATACACACTTAACACTTCAATTATATTAATCAAAATGAAAGTTTTCACTTGACAGTTTCAAGCCAACAGTCTCAGTATTTGAACCTATTTCACCCTCTTCATTAGAATGTGGTTTGGTAACTGCATAGTTATAAAATAAAACTAGAGAACTGTGTTTTAGATGGCTTTTTTCTTTTTCCTTCGGGCTTTCTCTCAAATGAAAGGGTAGTTCTATTTTGTCCGTGGGAAAAAAATAATTCCCTTGCTCACATTTGTCACCCTGGTTCTGTGGTGCACTACTTTGTGTTATTTCTATGCACATTTATCTTGTTGACTAACATAGAAGATGCTCTAGGCCAGGAACTGTGGCAAAGTTTTTTGAATCAAGCCTAGAATTTGTTTTAGACTCTTTGCTCCTGAATTTCTATATCTGATCAGTCATTACGTCCTGCCTTGTTTCTTTTTCCTTGACCACCCTCCACCCCCCACCCCCCACCCCCGACTCCATCCCCATTCCCTTCTTACAACGACCATTCTGTCAAACTTCATCCTTTGTCTCCAAGAAAACTGCAGCAGCCTCCTGACTGGTTTACCTGCTTCCGGTCTTATCCCTCCAACTTCATCTTCTGCAGACACCCCCGAAAGTGATCTAGGATGCAAACTATAAAATACACCTATGTATCCCAATTACTTGGAGGCTCTATATTTGTTTTACTTAATTAGCTTTTGTTTAAACAAAAGTTTCTGAATTTAAGGCACTTTATAATCCCAGCTTCTTGGGCTGGCACACGAAATGGTCAGATAGACCATCCCTCCATTCTCTTAGTTGGCCAAGGAAGCCTCCCAGTTACTCCACACACAGCCCCTAAGACAGATGCTTCACTCATTCTCACTCCCGCTGCCTATAAGACCCTTATCCTCTCTCTCTCTTCCTTTCTTTATTTCTTTTCTTTCTTTTCTTTCCTTATTCTTAATCCCCTTCATCACTTAACTCAGATACAATATCTTCTAGAAAGTTTCTGCTGTTTACTGTTCTCAGAACCCCAGGCCAAGTCAGGTCAGGCAGCTGTCAACACTCAGGTGCGTGCCATTTACTGCACTTGCCACCTTTGATTGAAGACAACTGATGGTACATCTGTCTCTACCATTACATTATACATTCCTTAAAGACCTGGAACCCACTTTTATTCCCCTCCATGTCCCCAGTGCCTAGGACATGAAATTACTAAATAATTGTTGAAATGAATCAGGCTTGTTACTCACAGAGTCTAGCGTAATATGACGACTTACTGTTCAATAACTATTAACATTTTTAAGTTTGTAGATTTTTGCATAATGTAAGAAAGAGTTGTCTCATAGAATAGCAATGTCTCCTCCTCAGTAATGTTAAACCAGAATCTGGCACTGCTTGTTATAGCCACTGTGGGAGTAGATTGGAGAAGTTTAGGTTAATTATTCTCTGGTCTTTCCTACTCTATGGGTCTTGGAGCATTCCAGATCGAAGGATATTATAATCAACTATTTTTCATATTAAGAAAGCATATAAGAAAGACAGAACCTGCAAAAGTGAACCTTCCTTCTTTCTTTTCCTTCTTGGACTGTCTTTCAGCACAGACCTCTGCTGCTGGTTAATCCACTGACCTTCTTATTTCAGCCTTTGGTGAGCCTCTTCCAGGCCCGGAAATGCTGATACTCCCCTCTGCTCAACCAACCTGTTCTTTCAAGAGACAATCACTCTTCTGGTTTCAACCAACACCTGCATGTTAGCAGCTTCTTAATCTACATCCCAGCCCCAAATACCTAACAAAGTAAGAGATGGATAGTGAAATATTTGAAGTCTGTATGTCTCACAAGCACCACAAACTCAACATTCCTTAAACTGAACTTTTCACCTCTCCTCTAAAATTCTTCCACCCACCCCTCATTTTGGTCCTTACTTTTGTGAATGGGAGCAGTATTCAATTGGTCACCACCAGCAGAATCATAACTTACTTCCTGTCTCTCATATGATGTGCCAAATTCATTTCAAAGCCCATTGGTTCTATCTCCTCAATACTTTAATTTTCTTATAGCCTTATTATGACACAGGCTGTAAACTAGTAATTTCTGACTAGATCCAACTCATAGACATGTTAGTTTAAAATGTGGATGTAAAGACATTCAGGTGGGCATTCGCTCTCTACTTGCCATTGGCCCCGTTTCTCCGTTACTGAGTAACCCAGATCACTCCCTGAAGTTAGATCACCTACCTGGCCCCTTTAGGTTTCCCCCAGCTCATGCCACAGTTTCTTTCCTAGATGACTGAGCAGTCTCTGGACACCAACAGTGTGATTGGATCACCCTGCTCTCTACTACTTAAAACCTGTCAAAGGCCTTCCATGGCCTGAAACAATGTTCTCAATCCATTCTATACATCCGAATCACCTGGGGAACATTTTTTTTAAAAAAATCTCATGCCAGACCAATTAATTCAGAATCTCTAAGCCTGAGTACCTGTATTTTTACATTTTTAAAATTCTCATTTGCCACCAGCTAAGCCACTGGTTCATAGAATAAAGTCCAAAACCCTTGACTGACCTAGTGGTCGGCCAGACTGTTGTCTGCACATGTTCCGGGATCATCCTGGGACATCCGATTACCCACTGAGCCCCCTGAGGTTCCCTAAGAACACTGCGTTCTTTCAGGCCTCTCGTGAGGTCATGGTTTATGTTCCTTCCCCCTCTCCCTGGGCTGTCTTTACTTCTCACTTCCCTGGCAAACATCTATATGTTCAAAAGACCCAGCTCGGGCATCATTCCCCATAAAACATTTCCTAAAATACCTGCTACCATCCCAGAGGAGTGACCTTTGCTTCGTTTGTCTCCCATGATGATACTGACTGCCCATCTATGACACCACTGTGTTGCAGGGCTTCTCGGACTTGAATGTGCACACAAATACACATTTGATAAATGCAAATTGGGATTCAGTAGTTCTAGGGTGGGACCTGCCATTCCACATTTTTAACAAGCTCCCAAGTGAACCACACATGAGTAGCTTTTATATCACGTACTTGTTTTTATACCTATCTCTCTTTCCTTTACTGTACATCTCCTGAGGGCAATGACCACATTGTAGTCACTTTTTATCTGAGCTCAATGACTGACACATAGTAGCCACCCACTATGTAATTATTGCATAAATGAAAAAATGCATGGTGAATAATTGAGTGGGCTATGGATGGATGAAAAGAAGGAAGGAAGGAAGGAAGGAAGGAAGGAAGGAAGGAAGGAAGGAAGGAAGGAAGGAAGGAAGGAAGGAAAGCCAGCCATTATTATGAATATCTCCCAATTCAGGCAAACAAGTACACTTTCTCGAAAGAGAAATTTTTCAGAGCCCTTTTCAGCAATATTTTGACAATCATGGCAGAGTGATAATCTCTCAGAAAAAAAGTTTCCTTCTGCCCTTCAGAGGAAACTGTAGCACTATTTCTGTGAAAGAAGTACCCTGGATTATGGAGATCGAGGACAGTATAGCACAAGGTATTTTATGGCTCTGGAGGACAAGCATACATTGTAGGAAAACATGAATGGTGATAAGGTATATGATGGTAATTCATGGCCAGACAGCTACATGGCTAGCATTTTTAAGGCAATGTCTGCATTTTCCCTGGAAGAGCTACTCATCCACTTGGTGTTTATGTTGTTTGATAAGAAGCAGTGAGAGAGTCCCCAGGGGCACCAGCTTTGGTGCTTCTGTGTAATTTTTGATTCAGCAAATTACTAGCTACGCAACTTTAAGCACCTACCTTACAAGATAAAGTTTCTTCTTGTATACAACAGGGTAGTATAACATTAATATTAAAAATTTAATAAAGATCAAATGCAAAGGACTTGACATGGTGTTGGGCATATTAAAAAAAGAAAACTCACAGTAAATGTTGGCAATGGTAACTGTTAGGATCCAGAAGACAGACCGCACTGATTCCTCATTCCATGTGGATACCTTGGAAGCACACTTCAAAGAAGTACGAGCCTTGGGGCCAGGCAAATACAAGTTCAGATACTATGTTTTGCTATGTATTCCCCGTGTGAATATGAGCAAGTTTCTTAAATTCTCTGAATCTCAGTTTCTTCATCTGTAAATTGAGCAAAATAGTATCTACCTTGCTGAGTTGTAAAAATAGTTAGCATTATACAGGTTTGATTTATTTGTTGGACTTGAAGTTGTATTTGAAAAAGTTTAGATGTATTTTTCTCACTACTTGCAAAGAAACAGCCTGAAAAATGAACGCCTGTCATAATATAATGATATAATATTTAATACATTATAACCTACGATAGCAGAAAGTATATGTTCGATACATTGTGATGATTTTATATAAGGACTGGTCACCGTGCTAGCAGGCAGACTAATAACATATCTGTGATCTACAGTCCAGTGAAGATCTGTGGTGATCAAAACCAGAGTCAGCAAACTACAGCCTACCTGGCCCACCACTTGTTTTTGTAAATAAAGTTTTATGGAAAGTTTATTGAAACACAGCCATGCCCATTTGTCTATGTATTATCTATGGCTGCTTTCTTCCTAAAAGAAAAAGCTGAGTAGTGGCGACAGAGATCATCTGCCATGCAAAGCCTAAAATGTTCACTATTTTACAGAAAAGTTTGCTGGCCCTTGACCTAAATTAATAAAGCACATAGAAATTATTTTTGTAGGACAGAAAGATTATGGGTTATAGACGTGTTAAGATTAAAATTCCTAAAATGGCTACTGCTATGCCATATAAGTGACTTCTTCCTTCTTGAACAGATGTTCATCATCACTAATGGTCAGGCAAAAGAGTTTAAAATGAGAGACAATTTTTACCCATTCAATTGGCAAAATTAAAATTTCTGACAATACCAAAAGTCGGGAGGATTTAGAACAACTAAATAATTTATGCATTATGGCTGGATATGTATATTGGTGCAATCACTTTGGAAAATATATTTCTCCTAAAGTTGAGCACTCATGACTTATGACCTGGCAATTCCACACCCATGTATGTATTTCAGAGAAACATTTGCATATGTAGAACAGGATAAGATTTGTGACATCCATATCCACAATAGGCAAAAACAACCTGGAAACAACCTGCTGTCTAACAGGAGAAGAATAGATGAGCATACTTTGGATATAGAATTATATAGCACTCAAAAAAATGTAATGCAGTGTCATGCAAAAGATGAGATATCTTACCAATGTATTATTAAATAGAAAAAGTAAGTTCCAAAAACTACATGTACTCTGATACCATTTTACGAAGTGAAAGATAATAACATAAAAAAGGATTTTTTTTGAGAATAATGATGGAATAAAAATTATATAAAGGGAAAATGAAGGGCTGATCATCAAAGGATTCAAGGTGATGTTTACTTTAGTTTCAAGGAGCCAAGGGCATAGGATAGGAGATCACATGGTTATTTCTGGCTGTTGTCAAGACCTTAGCTTTTGTTTTGAGTGCTGGAGTTACGGATGCTTATTTTACTATTAAAAATAAATAACCAATTAAATAAATAAAAACCAGGGACATGTTGAACAGTAAGAGCATGTCATGAATAAAAAATTATGAATATCCATTCCATGCACTTGAATTTAAAAAAACCCTAAAAACTAAAAAGTGTTAGGGTATAACATAGTCAAAGTGTTAACTTTGAACTCCACAAATAACAGCCTGCCACTTTTTCAGTTAAAGATTATCTAAAATACAAAATATTTTATACCCGCATTTGTAGTTGCATCTCCCCCTCCCCCTGCAACTTTCCTTCCCACTTCCTGGCAAAACACAAACCAATCGAAAAAAAGCAATATGATTTAAAGTTGAGGGAATTCAGACAAAAGAGTGTTAATTCTTACAACTATATTTGAAAGCTCCTAAAAACCTAAATTGATGGTGACTTAAGGTAAAATTGCCTATATTCCTGACCTCTTTCTGATGCACATCCTGTGGGAAACAGAACAGTACCGTTTTTAGCATCTGTTATCTCAATCAAGTGCAAGGCTAAGGTACATCACGTGGTTTGTAAACATCACTGAGCCATGTCACACCTTTAGCCAATAATGACTTACGGTGGCATTCTATCAATTGAAAAAAGCAGTTTAACTATAAGAGATATCAATAAATGCTTCTTATGCTAATCACCATAACTAGAGAATGTAGTCCAGCTTTTTTAAGTAATGAAATATTCCAAATGTTCTCAACTTGTGTTTAACAGAAAATTTAGCTGTACACTCCTGATTGGAAAATTTTAAGCTTCTGGCAGCATTTTTTGCTTCCCTTTCTGTCACACAGCACTACAATATCTCACATGTAAAAATGTTATTGTCTTTTAAAATAAATAGCAAATGTATCATCAAAGAAGCAGACTCAAAAACTAAATAGTAAATAGTGGCTATGAGCATGGACACTACAGCTCACCTGATCAAGTTCAAATCCCAGACCCACTGTTTAACAGTTTTTTATTTGGGGTCTGTTACTTAACTCTCACTGCCCATGTTCCTCATCAGTAAAATTGGATCACAGTAATAATAATGATATGTACTTCATCAAGCTGTTGCACTGATTATATGAATATATGTATATCTATGTATGTGTACATATGTCCATATTTATATATCTATATCTATTTATCTTAGAATAGTACCTAGTGCTCTGTGAATATTTAAATATTTACTATTATTATTATTAAATATATGGTTTCTGTTAGCCTCTGGAGTATAACTAAAAACATAAATATAAAAATGGGAAAATGCCATTGTTTCAGTACACACCAATAAAGCAATGATAACACAGAGTTAGGGGAAAGAAACTTAACGTTTTTTGAGAACTTACTATGCAAGAGGCATCGAGCAAGGTCATTTACATTGTTTTTTAAATCCTTGTCACCAACCTATAAATTAGGTGGTATTATCCCCATCTTATACAGAGGAAAAAAATGGAAATTAAACAGACATCTTTACTTCACTAGCGACTGAATAGTCGCATTGGAATTTTATGACCCTAAGTAATTAGATAATTAAATCGAGCTACATTTTTTTGTTTTTTATTTTTAAATTTCAAAATATTAAGAGGGTACAAATGGGTTTGATACATGGATAGCTCTTATAATTCTTAAGTCGGGGCTATTAGAGTGCCCATCATGCAACCAGTGTTCATTGTAACTGCTGGGTTAGTTTTCACCCCTTCCCTACTCCCCCTCCCCCTTCTTGATTTCCAGTTACTTTTACTTCTCTCTCTGCCCATGTGTGCCCATTGATTAGTTCCAAATTATTAGAGAGTACATACGGTGTTTGATTCTTTATTCCTGATATACTTCACTTGTGATAATAGTCTCCAGTTCCATCCAAATTGCTGCCAAAGACATTAATGCATTTCCTTTTATGGCTGAATAGTACTTCACGGTATACATACACCATAATTCCTTAATCCACTTGTGAATTGGTGGGTGTTTAGGTTGATTCCGCATGTTTGCAATTGTGAATTGTGCTGCAATTAATATTCAAGTGCAGGTGTTGTTTTGAAAAAATGACCCTTTTTTCTTTGGGTAGATACTCAGTACCAGATTGCTGGGTCAAATGGTAAGTCTGTATTTACTTCTTTAAGGAATCTCCATACTGTTTTCCATAGAGCTTGTATTAATTTGCAGTCCCACCAAGAGCGTATTAGCTTTCCTTTCTCTCTGTATCCATGCCAGCATCTATTGTTTATTGACTTTTTAATAATGACCATTCTGATAGGGGTAAGGTGATATCTCATGGTGGTTTTAATTTGAATTTTCCTGATGATTAGTGATGTTGAGCATTTTTTATATGTATGTTGGCCATTTGTCTATCTTCTTTTGAAAAACATCTGTTCATGTCTTTTGCCTGCATTTTAATGGAGTTGTTTGTTCTTTTTTTTTGCTGATTTGTTTGAGTTCTTTGTGGATTCTGGATATTAGCCCTTTATTGGATGTAAATTGTTTCAGACACATTGTTACTGTCATAAGTAAGTACCATAATTAAATGGCATGTTAGCTCATGATCTCTGAAGTCACACAGACCGGCATTTGAACTGCAGAGCCTATTGGCAGTGTGAGTTTGGGCAAACAACCTATTTTACTGAGCCTGTTTACTTGCTTTTAAACAGAACTACTCACAGTATATGATTTATAAGGCTATTGTGAGCATGAAATGAGGAAATGCATTTAAGGCTCTTAGCATAGACCTGGCATATATTAATAAATACTTCAGAGTATGTGTTAGCTAATAGTCTTACACTGATTATCATTATTATTTCTGCGACTTCATCTTTTAACAGGTATTATAGTTTGGATATTTTTCTCCCTAAAATTCGTGTTGAAATTTTATCCCCAATGTTAGAGGTGGGGCCTAATGGGAGGTGTTTGGGTCATGCGGGCAGATCCCCCATGAATGGCTTTGTGCCATCCTCATGGTAATGAGTAAGTTTTGACTCTATTAGTTCCCAAGAGAGCCGATTGTTTAAAAGAGTCTGACATCTTCCTCCCCTCTCTCTTGCTTCCTCTCTCACCATGTGATCTCTGTACACACCAGCTCCCCTTCCCCTTCCACTATGAGTGGAAGTAGCCTGAAGCCCTCACGAGAAGCAAATGCTAGCACCATGCTTCTCGTATAGCCTGCAGAACCATGATGCAAATAAACCTCTTTTCTTTATAAATTACTTAGCCTTAGGTATTCCCTTATAGTAGCACAAATGGACTAAGACAACAGTTATTTGCAAAACCACTCAAATGTGTATATGTTCATGCACATACACACATACATACACATACCTCTCCTATGGAAAGCCATGCACTATAAACATATACACAGAGATATGCAGATGACATGACTTGCGTCCAAGTAACAGTAACAGTTCAGTAACATCACTTGCATTTGCAAAGAATTAGAAACATAAAATTGTATCAATGGAGATTATATACATTCTAATATTTCTATATTTGAAATGATATTTCACTGTTAAATAATGAGATTAATCTATGTGTGCTGGTGTGAAAATATATCCAAGACATTAAAAAGTTAATTGTCAAAATGGCTACAATATAATTCCCTTTAAATTTAAATTTAAACAGACCCCAAATAAAAATTTAAATTCCATTTAAATTTTTTAAAAATGCCAATGCTTTTATATAAAGGAATCTTCTGAAAGTAAGTGGCAACTGCAGACAGTTGCTTGATAGGGAGAGGAATGAAGAGGATTTCCATATTAGAAACTTTCATGGTGAAAGGATACTTCTGTAATTTATGCTTTATGTAACTTTTCAAATGTTTTCCACAGTCTTTACTCCAAAACTAGCATAAAGGAAAATTTCCCCCATAACTTGTAGTAAAGCTAAGAAGCTTATTCCAACAAGGTGTTGGAGTAAGAGAATGAGAAGGTTGTGTGTCTCTCTCTCTGACTCCACCCTTGGTGCAGAAATTATGGATTCATGTTGAATTATGGATTCATGGATTCATGATGACTTTATTTTGTGTATTGGCTATAAAGTAATTTTCTTCCCAATTTAACTATAAAAACACGTATACCTAAAGATCGATCAAGGATTTCTAAACAAAACAGCTTTAAGCAGGGATTTATCAGATATTTCATGGTTTTTCTCAGTGCAAAGATACAGGTATGTCTTAGCAAGGGCAAGTTATTTAGGCATATTTTACTTTAAAATCACATTTTAAAGTAAAATATGTCTGATCTATTTCCAGCTGTCTTATTTTTACACAGAGTTGCTGATTGTTCCAAGAATTTTCACTTATAGTAGATTTTTAATAAATGCAGACCAAATGACTTATTCCTCCATATCTCTAATGCCTGCTAGGTACTCAACAAATGTTTGCTGAATACATGTTAATTTGATGAAAACCTAAATGAATGAGGAGAAATGAACAATAGAACCTTAAGCAAATTTATTTGTTTAATATATTAATTATATAAGCGAATACAAATTGGTTCATATATAATTATGGACATATTAAGTGAATTGTATATGGTTTATTTCTTATTTATTGTATTTAAAAAACACATGTTAAAGAGCTCCTTTAGGTATTCTTAAAGATAGCTGTCTCATTCAGTTGCATTGTAAGGAGAAGTGCAAGACAAATTCTCATACCCAGCATTGGTAGACCAGGTGAGCACTACTCCTCACTGCCAGGAATTCTTACACCTTACTACCGTGGTCTGAATGTTCGTGCCCCTCACAATTCATATGTTGCAATCCTAATCCCCAAGGTGATGGTGTTAGGAGGTGAGGCTTTGTGGAGATGATTAGGTCATGAGGGAGGAACACTCCTGAATGGAATTAGTACCCTTATAAAAGAGACTCGAGATAAATCTCTTGCCCCTTCCACCATATGAGGTTAGAGTGAGAAGAGAGGTGGGCCCTCACCAGACACTGAGCCTGCTGGTGCCTCGATCTTGGACTTTCCAGCCTCCAGGATTATGAGAAACAAACTGTAGTTTATAACCACGCAGTCTATGATATTTTGTTATAGCAGTCTGAATGGACTAAGACACATACAAAGCATCACAGATTCATAACTTTACACATTATAGATTCCACATTTTATTAATATGAATCTCTTTTATATTAACAAGATATAACAGGTATTTGTCTATTTTCTTACAGTTTCAAAAATTTTAATTAGCAATATTTTCCTTTCATAAATCAGCACTGGCAAAGGGAAATAGGAGGAAAGCAAACAAACATTAGTTCTGACAGTTTTATTTTAAGATGACTATGGAAACCACTCAGAGAAAATGGTAGGCTTGATTATATCTCAAATCCTTTATGGTTTTAACATTCTATGATAGGTGACTACTTCAAGCAATTGGGCTAATTAGTATTCATTAGATTAAAGTCTATGTAAAAAGTTTCCTTTTAGTTGTACACCTTTATCTCCAAGGAACCATTCTCAGGTGTTCAGTCTAACAGTGGACCAATATTTGGTCGGGCATCTGCTTAGGCTCCAACCTGAAAATTTCAAATTAATTTCTCAATAAGGATGCATCTCTATTTAGTGGATAGACAGAGCTCTGTCATTTAGAGGGATGTGGATTATAACTCAAGGTTCATTGCTTATTAGGTTCATGGCTTCTGGGTCTTGTTTTCCTGCCCTGAGTAACAGATATGGTAACCCATGTCTTATAGGGTTATTGTGAGCATTTGCAAGCTTATCATAATTCCATGAAGTTTTATAGATCATTGGACTATTAACGTGAATTTTAAGATTGGTGTTGTTATTCGCAGAACTGCTTGGGCTGTAAGAACACATAATGGCTAAAGAACCCTGCAATAGACCCACTCCAAACCCATCCTACTAACAGAATCATGAAAAGGGCAGCAGGAACTGCTCGTGTCTTTAGTTTATCTTAATACCCACCAGCCCATAAGCAAGCCCATTTGTCTATGTGATATTGAAATTTATCTGAAGACATTAGTGACATATTGGAGACAGATTTTCATTCTAAGAATCTCAATAAATTATGGTAGCTCAGTGAAAAAGGTAGGAGGCTTAGAGGAGTTTTATCAAAGAATCAGAATCCAGGCATTTACTTCTTGTACACATCCTAGCATTTTTCTTGCCTTTTTTGTTTTGTTATCCCTAAAAAATATTCATCAAGTTGTTTTGGTCCACCTAGGTAGGTTTTTAAAAGATGTCCCGACCTAAAGTTTAAGATCAAGAAAGAAATAATCTTAAATTAAGGTCATTTCAGAGGTCACATAGATTAGCACAGAAAAACTGAATATTTGAAATGAGAATTTACATTGAGACTTAATAATGGGAATGGCCAATAGTTCTAATTGTTATTTCAGTAGCATTGATTGTTAAGAATATCTATTGATTTTTAATAAGAATTTTATATAGGGCTGTCCCTTAAGTAAAATTATGTAAGCAATAAATGTATCATTATATTTCTACTAATTTGTAATAATAATATGATTTTTAGGCATGTTTCATTTAATAAAATAGAGTCAAATTAATGCTATGAAGCTATGTTCCTAATATTGTCAATAAATATTCACTCAGATGTTATTTTAATTTTAATAAAATTTAGATTATATGTGTAATAATTGCATAATCTAGGATTTGTTAAAAAGTAATGAGATGCACATTTTTAACAGTAAATAACTCCAGAGTGTTTAAACCTATTGGATGTTATCTGCAGCTGGTCTGGTTTTAGTGCAATGCTTTAGGAGCCTGTTCTCCCAATTGAGCCTGTAAAAACATATAATGCCTTTCTTCCCTTAGCCAAATAAGCACATGTAACTCTAATAACCGCTAATCCTTGCATAACAATACAATATATACAAAGTACTTAAAAATTCTTAATTAAAATCTTGCCATATAAACTTTAACACATAGCATTATGCATAATGGATATAGTACAACCAAAATAAATGCCTCCAATAAAATCTATCATGCTCTAATAATTCAATAGTATTTTTATGCTGCTTTTTATGAAATTTGGCTTTATTTTATTTATATATTTACATATTATATATACATACATAATAACCTAATACTTATTGTAATGCTTGTATTCTCAACCTCTTTTAAACTATATATAAGGTTATTTAGGGATTCAGACTTAGGTTGGCAACTCTGTGGTTTCTAGAACAGTGTCTTCCAAATAACTGGAGTTCAATATGTATCTGTTGAGTTGAATAAGTGACGCAAAGCAGGTAAGAGATGAAGCCGCGCATGTCACTGTGAAAGCAGCGCTAAGCATAGGCTACTTTTTGATCAGTGCCTGTATACATGTGTCTTTCATGGGTAACTTTTATTTTTATTCCTTTAACATCATAGTTACGCCTGAGATAAATCTGAAGGCATGCTTTCCAGTGGCAACCGTGACTCATTTCTAACAGTGCGTGGGGGGGGGGGCGGTGTCTGTGCACATCTATAAAATCCTGTAGCTCTGCTGGTTTCTGCTAGTGAGGACTCTGAACACAGAAGAAATGTTATTTCTACAGACCAAACTGCAGAATGATTTATTTGGAATTCATGCTTTGTTTTGATACTTTTCCTCTAATGTCTAAGGCAACACCTTGCACAAGGTGCTTCTTTCTCCCATTGGTTGTCGACCATTCTCACGGGACTGAACTGTGTGATAACTGCTTGAGAGAAAGTTTCTCAAAACTAAAGGAACGTGTCTGTCAGAGGGAGTCGGGGGTGGGGAATGAAGAGGAAAAGACAGAAAGAGAGAAATTATATATCTAATAGGCAGAATCTTTCAGATGAAATGGAAGACTTTCTTTGTATAAAAACACACAATTAGGTAAAAAAAAAAAATACACAATTAGGTTTGTTTAGGTCAAGGTCCTCAGTTGAGTTGAAGTCGTTCTGTTTTCTTATGGTATAAAATTTATTAGCATTTCATATCACCTTCGTTTCAGTCCCAGGGTCTGGACATGCACGTGTTTTCACGGTATCTGCCCGGTAAGGAGGAAGGCGATCGCCATTAAACTGAAGAAGCGGCGGCAAACGGAGTGATTATAAAATGTATCGCATTCTTTATAACATGAGTAATAACAGACACATTTAAGTCACCCGAAGGAGGAGGACAGTGTTAGCACCAGTCTTGGTGGACAGAATTAGATTATTTGCCAAAGAGTGAAAATAACAGTTGAGGCTGTTAATGTGATGTACCCACATCCTCCTCACGAACACAATGTAAGTGTTACTGTTAAATATCTGCTCGCCTCTACTTTGCCAGCTTTTGTCTGGTTATTTATAATCCTAGCAGTTTTCTCCATTGAAAACTACAAATCATTTAGCAAAAGGCTTTTAAAAAAGAAGATATAAGCCACCCTAGGTTAGGCACACAATTGTCCCATGTTTCAGTTCCCATGGAATAATATCAAGGCCCCCAAATAGGATGGGTCCCTTTAACGCACAAAATAAGCGGAGACGAAAACCTTTCCTTAATAAAAGCCATGGTTCAGCTACACTTGCTGAAGCCAAATAAACAGCCCTGAATTGACACTCAGACAGAAATGCATATAAATTATTCAGAATGAAATGTTCAAGTAATATTAACCTAAAGGTATAGTCATCAATTTTGGCCTGACGGATGGCATTGGGTAGTTAGTATTCAAGTGTTACTACATAAATAAAATTGATTTATGCTAACTGAGAAGACTGAGAAAAATTTTTATCGGGATGCCCAAATTCTGTTCCTTCTGGCTTGATCAATCACCTCTCTACTGAGCTGTGTATCGTTTTCTTGCAAAATTCTTAGCCGAGAAATTGGGCTAAGGCAAAATGAATAATACATTTGCTGCAGTGTTAGACTAATGACCCTTAAGTGCTTTTAAAAAATGAGCAGCCATGACTGCTTCCCTTATGAACAGATATTCTCTTTCCTTCCCCTCTCTCTCTCTTTCTCTGCCTCTCTCTCCCTCTCTCCCTCACTCTTGCTCTCATTCTCTTGCTCTCTCACTCTCTCCCTCAGAAAGAAAATAATTAAGTCTTGAGCTGGCTGACTGTTTTGGAGGTGGCAGTGATGAGAGGGCGAGGAATCAATAATGCCAATCGAAGCATGCGTGGAGTACATCCATTTGGTTTCCTTTCTTCCCCACCCCCCACTTCACCTTGCTTCTCCCACCCCCACCCTGCACTTTTCAGTCCCATTTCAGGTTGCAGCGTTCTCGTTTGTGTTAATCATTTTCACATTTCCTTTTACTGTTTTCATAACGCTATTGTGTTATCATAAAGACATTGATCAAATGGTGACAGGCAAGACAGAAAGCTATTTACTTTGCAAAAATAGGAGGGATCTCTGACAGGGCTGCATGGCTAAAATCCTGGCTGGCATTTGTGATGCATGAACAATTTTTATCTCTCCCTGAGTGGGTCCCTAAAGAGACACAGTAGTGGCTCAAGTTTCTGTACTGAAATGTCTTTTTAGAATCTGCGTAAGACAAATGCCTACATTAAACATGCTTAAAAAGGAGCTTGCACAAGGATAATTAAAGAGAAAGGCAAAACCTCTGGTTGAATGATGTGGGATTATTTTGAATTAACTTGCTCTAAAACCATTGAAACAGCACTTGAAGTGGAAATGAATTTTTGGATTTAGAAAGACAGGGACAGCCACCATTTTCCGTGTGTGTGTGTGTGTGTGTGTGTGTGTGTGTGTGTGTGTGTGTGTGTGGTGTCAGCAGAGAATGTAATTGGTAGACAGCTGCTGAAAATGGAATTGTTCTCTAAAAAAGTCGTCATTTACAAACTGGCATGGGGTCAGGTAACCTCATTATTCCCTTCGCAGTTCCCATTAGGTCAAAATAGCAATGCCTCTACCACCACTTTCATCTTAAGAAGCATCGGCTAGTTTCGCCCTTTTAACTTGAGCTTTTTATTCTAGGAAGGATTAGACTCTACATCACCACTGTTTCTTTTTCATTTCATTGCCATTCTATCTTCAGGGGAAATCAGCCTCACATTGTGTTATTCTTATGTCCCTAAGTAATGTTTCTTAAAAAAAAAAAAAAGACGAATCCCTTTCAATAAAGCAGCCCCAGTTTGATGGAACTACCAAAGTGAAAAGAAAAGAAAAAAAAACTTTGTTATTTAAAAAGGGTACATAGCATTATAGCAGGCAAATCCCTGAAGTCTAATGGTGAAGTCATTGATGCATTATTATTCTTAGGCTCCTCTTCTTTCAAATAAAAGTGTAAAGGCAATGATTTAAAGCCTAGAGGATATCACTGGACAGGAGCGAAAAGACATGCCTTCTATTCCCTATTGCTCGAGCTAAGAAAATGAACACTTTAATGGATGTTTAGGTATCAGGCCTCAGAGTTAGATTTTTCCAAACTGGAAGCACTCATTTATAAGCACACACACACACACACACATACACACACACACACACACACACACACACACACAAAACCCACACAAATACATACACACAGCCTTTCAGATGGATACGCTCCCAGATATTCCCAAGTTCCATCGCCCCATTTTTTTGGCCTGTGCATGACAGAAACATATTACTGGGTATTAAATTGCAGGCGTAATAAGACCCTCTAGCTAATAGTAACATAGCAACTGCAGGCAGCTCTTCTGCAGAGCTGCACAAATGCTTTCCAAACACCTGTTTCCTTCTGCCACTCTTCCATTTCATCTGTCATTATGGTCTAATGATTTTATTATAAAGATGAGCCTTTCTATAGAGGTTAAGTGAATCCAATTTGCATATAATGATATCGTGGGAGAAGGGAATGGTGGAGGGAAGTGGCTACCACCAGTAATTGATTTACTGAAACTCCCTCCAAACTGCCGTACAATAAAAAGCCACTTTGCTGAAGTTATTAGTGACAAAAAGTCTTACGTACTTATATGAATAAGTATAAGTATCATCCTATTTAGATAATAGTTTTCCATCACAATATATTATAAAAGGTTGATTGTAGTTTGATTTCCTAGCATAGATTTTTTTTGGCAAAGATAAATTTTAACCAGACTTCAAAGTCTCCAGTTGCCATTTACAGCTGACTATGGGAAAGCTAGGCTTTACAAGTAGGGAAGAAAACCTAAAGTTCACAACTTTTTCTAAAATCTGACATACCTCAGCATTTCCAGTTTTTTTTCTTTTTTTTTTTTTCCTCAATTGCAGTTACCCAAGAAGGAGGAAGGTTGGCGTGTCTTCTATGAGGATGAGAGGAATGGGTTATTTATGTTAAAGATTTAATGTTCAATTAAAAGAACTCATGAATAAATATAAGTAAATAAAATCACAAGAGGGCTAAATAACTTTTGTTGTTGTCATTGTTTTTAGTTTATCAAAGGGGTGTCCGCAATGAGGATCTTGTGTAGTAGTGACTAAAATAGTGTTCTGTGTTTTAGGGAATACGATTTTAGCCCCTAACTTATAAGAAGAGGGCGTACTTGCCGCTCTCACGTGGGATTTTGCAGGCAGGTGGGGTTTGGTGGAGAGACTAGCCGCTGGCAACCTGACCAGTGTCTGTCTCAGAGGGAACTAGCAGTCCCACACGTCCACTGTTGGCCTCCCAGCCACTCCACATCCCGCCCCGTGCAGGGACCATCTGTGTCAAAAGCATCCTCTGGCAGACATGTTACATGACTTCGGTTATATCTTATCTCGTTTTAACTATATTTTAGTTAAATTATATTTTAAATTATATTTAAATTATATTTTTTAACTATATTTTAGTTAATATTTTAGCTTAATATTTCCCAGAAGAAAATCATAAAACTTTCTAGTATTGATAAAATTTAGGACAGATCTTAGTCCTAGCAGCAAAACCCTTAGAAATCATTTCCAAGATCCTCAGTTACTTCTGTGTAGGGCTCATTTTTGCCATTGTATTTTGATGCTCATTGGCTTCAATTTTAGAGATGTTTTTAAGCCCCGTTTCCAATTTCAGAGGCACCCACTATTTTGTCCTGTATTTTCCAATTTACAGACACATGAAACTGTTAGAATACGTGAAATAATCAATGGAGTGCTTTGTAAAGCTTAGAGGCAGAAAGAATAACATCAAAAAGCATTGTTGGTACTATTTGTGGATCAGCATAGGATTCAGAATAATGTTTTTAACTTGCACATGGCTTCTCCAGTTGAGATAACTACAGCCTCCCACTGCTCTCTTCTGCATACCCAATTTTGTTGTTAATGGTCTCCAGCTGTAGTTGACTTACTTTAACAGTTTAGTTTTGTGCTCTTATCTCTCATCTCTGAAGTAATTGCAAAGACAGTGGAACTTGAGACACTGCTTAAGCCAGTAATGATAAGTTAGTCCCTTGGCTAAGTACCAGGCCACCCTACAGCTTCACTTGTTTTTATAAATTGTACAAGAAAGCAGAAAAATCTGAGCAGCAGTTCAGCAGCTCCATCTTTACTCAGCAACATGCATGTTAAAATAGAGCATCTGGCCCTTTATCAATATTATTTAGATCAGACTTGACCATGTGAGTTCCTTTGAAAATCATAAATTGAATCTCTTCAATAAATGAGTGTGGACACTTACCCTCATTGACACACGGATCATCTCAGATATTTCTTTCCATGCTTTAAGACTGTGCATCCTTGGAAATCAAGTTTACTAAACTTCTTTTCCTCTCCTAACTCCTGGAAATTCAATGAGTCTATGAGTTGCTCTTTTATTTATTTGACAACCACTTTTTAAGGCTTTACCATGGCCTAGGGGACATTCTCAATATGGTTGCTGCAGAGGTTGCATAAGTGGCTCAAGAACCCTTCTCCAAGGTGGCTTGCAGACCAGTGGGGGGCGTGCAGTGAACTAATAAAGTGATAGATGACACAGTGATTTCAGATACTTCAAGTATTATGGAGAAAATGCAACAAGTTGATGTTATAGAAAGTGACTTCGGGGACAAGAAGGAGCCACTTTAGATTGGATGGCCAGAGCAGGTCCTGATGAGGAAGTGATCCCTCTCTTTGAAAAAGTGGCAGTGGAATGACTAGAAGGAGGGAGCAAGTGAAGATCAGAAGAATCGAGGTGTGCGCAACAGCTATGTGCAAGCGTTTAAAGCAAGAAATTCAGAGTTAAAAAAAAAGAAGAAATACGGTGTGTGAGGAAGGATTATAAGGGCAAAGAGAGGAAACATGAGGTAGAAGAATCAGATCGGGAACCAGATCGTGTAAGTCCTTGAAGTCTTGCTAAGGAGTTTGAGTTCTGCTTCAGTGGACATTGGAGGTCATAGGGGTGTTTTAAACAGAGGCTCACTATTACCCGAGCTAAGTTGGCAAATGAAACGCTGACCTCTGTGAGGCTGCAGACTGTTGGCACCGAGGAAGAAGTCTGGGGAAGGGCTGATGGTGGTAGCAGAGCAGGAGGGAAAGTGGACGGATTGGGCCATGCTGGGGGTTGGATTCCAGAGGACTTATGATTGGATGGATGGTGGGGCCACTTACAGAGATCGAGAACCCTAGGGCGGTAACAGGTTGGGGGACGGGGAGAGGGTGGGAGCAAGAGTACTACCTTGAATGCGTGTATTTGAGGGTACTCAGACGTCTAAGTGGAGATGAGGAGTAAGCAAGCGTGTGTGCAGATCTGAAGTTTGGGAGCAGGGTCGAGGCAGAGGTATACATAATGGTCATTGGCGTAAATCTGGACTAGATGAGATCCTTTTAAGTTTTCTCTTTACTAATTCTGTAGCATATCTTTTTTTTTTTCATTTGTTTTTTACTCTATGCCTAACTTCCTCCATTTGTGCCCAGGATCCTCTTGAAAACTGTCTTTACCCATAAAGCTTTTCCTAGTTAAATGGTAAGAAAGTGTAGGTAGTAACTCCCATTGATGTCTTGGTGACAACATGGTCACTAGTCGTCTCTCAAATACTAAGACAGTAAAGTACAAATACGCGATAATCACTAATTACCCACATAATCATGTTTTAAGCTGTTTCAATTGGATATCTAACTATTACCACTCTGGGCATATTTTCAGTAGTGTCTGTTGCAGTAGGTATGATCCTAGTAGACAGAAATCTTTTTACTTTGCTTTGTGGAGACTGGAAGTCTTATGTATATAAGGAAGTGTAAAAAATATAATTTAATAGAAAAAATGATAAACGAATCCAACATAAATAGCTCACATTTCCAAAAAGACCTTTAAAATGTTTCCTGTATCAAATGTGAAATCCAATTTGTTCTCAATATGTTTTTACTTTGAGTTGTTTCTATTAAACAACTCAAACAACTGTTTGATAGTTTCTATTAAAATTTTGTAAAATAGAAACAGGTGTTTTCATTCTTACATTGAGAGGAGCAGAATTGTTTTTAGGTTATTTTACTGAAATAATCACTTACCTACTTTATCAAGTAATGATCTATTCCAAACCAGCAGGAAAGAAAAACGTACCGTAACACCTGTGCATTTTATGCAGTTGAGTGAACTGATAGACTTTTTCACATTTTAGATTCACTACATATAACTCAATTCTCCCTGTTCTACTGCCCTCCCCCATCTTAGCTGCATATTTCTAATGAACATCATATGGATTGTAATTTTCTAATTAAAAAATTAGCAAACAACATTTTGACATAATACAAAGAAAACATTATTTTTAAACTGTCTCCCTGTCCTCCTACTTATTCATGAGGCCAGTCGAATTATGGTATCCATGAAGAATGCTAAAGCAGTAAAGAATTTAGTACAAATTTCAGCTGGGGTTGTTGATATAATAAGAATTAGCCAAAACAAATACCAACAAATAGAAAACTTCACATGCGGGAGAGTGTATCTCAACCATGGCAGATGACAGCTTCACACAAGAGATGGTGCTAGTGGAAGTAAAATTCAATGAGGCCAAACCACTTGGTGAAACAAATCATTTGACTTACAGATAAACAGACTGGTCTAAAGATTTCCAAAGAGTGCCTGAATCTTAAAAACTTTATGGAATATTCAGTATATAAAACCATCACATTTATTACACATTTCATTTGTGGATATCATAAGAACACAGGAAATGTTCCAGCTTAGCATGGAAGAAACTGAATGTCAGGGTAGTTATTCAGAAAAAAGTTTGAAAATATCTGAAGTCAACAGAGCATCTGAGTTAAGTGCCTGCAGTTGAAGAGCTACTTGGAAAGAGCTCCCTGGAAAGCGTTCTTTGGAAAGAGTCAACTTGCACCCTGCAGAATGTCACTGACTCTCACATACAAGGTGAAGGGAATACTAGTAATTGCTTCATAGGGCCATGAGAGGATTAAATTAGATATTGCAATATATTGCTTATCACAGTGCCACATAGAAAACGCTCATGAATGTTATCTATTATCATCATTATTAATTATGTTGACTTGGCAATATAAGAAGCAAGACTTTGAACATGACCTTAAAGCTGATGAGCTGTGAGAAAATATTAAAACCTCTAGGCAAGAAGTGTTTTTTTCTTATATATTATTTAAATGCTTTTGTTTGATGTTTTTTTTTTTTTTTTTTTTTGAGACACAGTCTCACTCTGTTGCCCGGGCTAGAGTGAGTGCCGTGGCATCAGCCTAGCTCCCAGCAACCTCAGACTCCTGGGCTCAAGCAATCCTACTGCCTCAGCCTCCTGAGTAGCTGGGACTACAGGCATGCGCCACCATGCCCGGTTAATTTTTTCTATATATTTTTAGTTGTCCAATTAATTTCTTTCTATTTTTGGTAGAGACGGGGCCTCACTCTTGCTCAGGCTGGTTTTGAACTCCTGAGCTCAAATGATCCACCCGCCTAGGTCTCCCAGAGTGCTAGGATTACAGGCGTGAGCCACCGCGCCCGGCCTTGTTTGATTATTTATTGCAGCCTGCACATGCGAAGGGTTCCTTCACTGCCACCCAAATTATGCATTTGTTCATATAATATTTACCCATCCATTGTGTTTGCTAAGGAAGATCAGGCATTTGCTCCATGCCTAATGTGTGACAGACAGCAATAATCCAAAAAGGAAAAAAAAAAAGAGCGGAGATTTTGTCATTTTGGAACTCAGAGACATGGAAAGAAATTATTTGAGTAGTACGATAAATGCTCTAATTTGATACAAATCAGGTGTTAATGGAACACAGACAAGTGCTTAACTCTGCAAAGCAACATAAATAGAACCTTCTAAGGGAAGTGACATTTAAGCTGAATATTGAGGTTTGCTAGGTAGACAGAAAGAAAAGGCCACCTCTGGTGGATAAAATATCACGTACAAAGGTGAAAATAAAAGAAAGAAAGGTGTTGGTGCCTTCAAAAAACTGCAATCAATTTGACATAGCTAGAGATTTAGGTGGGAAAGGAGGAAGGTAACTGGCAAGGTGAGAAGGACAGAGCTGTGCTATGCTCAGGAGTTTCAACTCTGTCCTGCAGGCCATGCAGAGCCAGTGAAGGACTTGAACAGGCAGTAGCCACAACGAGCACTGAAGTTTGGAAAGAGCACCCAGGCCACTTGATAAAACACGCATTAGAGGAAAAGAGCTGAAAGAAGCAAGGAGACTAGCAAGAGAGTCTGGGTGAGAGTTGGCGAGATTCTGATCTAAAGCCACAGTGGTGGAAGAGGAAAACAAGTGGTAGTTTGAGATAAATTCAGAGATGAAATTGACAAGACTTACTAATTCTTTAGATATGATATTGCAGGAAAATGAAGAGTCAAAGACAATTGCTTCTATTATTGGGTACATGTGCAATACAGTTACTGAGATAATCTATTGGAGTGCGAGGAAAATATTACAATTGTATTTAAAAATTGTTTTGATATCTTTTTTTTTTTTTTTGATACAGGGTCTCATTCAGCTAGAGTGCAGTGGCATCATCATAGCTCACTGGGCTCAAGCGATTCTCCTGCCTCAGCCTCCCAAGTAGCTGGGACTACAGGCATGCACCACCACAACCGGCTAATTTTTCTATTTTTTTGTAGAGATGGAGTCTCACTCTTGCTCAGGATGGTCTCAAACTTCTGGTCTCAAGCAGTCTTCCTGCCTTGGCCTCCCAAAGTGCTAGGATTACAGGCATGAGTCACTATGCCTGGTCTCTCACTTATTTTTAATTTTTTTTGTGTGCTTTATAAGGCATATAATATAGTAAAGGCAATACATGTGAATAATCCATATAAATATATGTGTGTATTGGGACTGTACATTCACAATTTTTTACTAATAAAGATGCACAATTAAAAAGGTTTAGAGACTACTAACTTAGTAAAACCTCTATATTTGGACATAGAGGTGCTATTAAAGGAAACATTTATCCACATATCGTTCTAAAAGCTATAGCAATATATTTTAAAGAGTTACTCTCCATTCCTTCAAAAGCTTATAATTTCAAATAGACATCTCTAACTTTTCACTGCCTACTTGTCTTACCGTCCAATGTAAACATTAAGAAGGGCAGACAGACCCTTTTCTACTTTGCCCACAGCCTGGCTCAACTCTTTAGTATTATAAATGTCAGCTTAAACTAATCAAACTAGATTTTTGGTTGCTTTTTTCCTCTTGCTTAACAGTTTTGATAGCCCCATTTAGAAAAAAGCACAAAGAACTAAACCAACACACAAGTTGAATGTATAAGCTATCAATTTATGTGCACATTAGCTGGTGGAATGGGAGAGAAAAACAAGCCTTGCCAATGTCCACAGAATGACCCAGGAAGGTGGGATACATAGTACTGCTGGGATTAACGTGGGTAAATTCAAAAGAAAAGGAGGATATTAGCGAGGAAGATCCAGAGGGAGATGGCTCCTTGATAGTCTGCTCAATGGGATTCTGAAGGAAGCGGGAAGGGAATGGCTGAGCTTTGCGAAAGATAAAATCTGCAATTTAGATTTAAGCCTCCATTCCTTCCCTTGATAGTCTTCTTTGCATCACCTCTCTAAGTACTAGTGAGAACTCTTTCAATGTTTTGCTTTCAAACAACAATCTGAACTTTTGACATATCTCATTTGAAAAAGACATGTACTACAGATTGTCCAAACCACTGGGACTTCTTGAGCTCTGCTTGCTCATAAAAGTAAAAATAACAAATAAAAACATATATTAATACAACAAAGAAAAGCTCCAAATAGAACAAAAAAAAAAAAGTGGATGGCACTGCTAGAAAATAAAGAAGCACTTTGAATTACATATTAAGGAAAAGGAAAGCATTAGACTAAATTGTTCAAGAAATTTATGGTCTTTGTTCAGGACCATAAGGAGAGGGTTAATGAAATAGTCAATAGTTGACTAAATGCAGGAGTGCAAAAAAAAAAAAAAAAAAAAACCCAGGAAAGTATTTCATCTAAATGACTATGCATACAAAAATCTAGATAATCAGAATTCATCAAGGTAATAGACCAGAAAGATACACTGTGGGTACCTAACTCTACAAACTGTTCCAGGAAGTATGCATCAGGGTGAAAGGATCCAGATTCATCAGTCTTCTTCCCCAGTGAATAACTCATCCTGGATGAAACTGTCTGAGCTACTACGACACAGAAAAGAATTACTGAATGGATTCAATATGAGGAAAGTTCAAGCACATCTTGACCAAATCAAATAACACGAGGATGTCAGAAGTATAAGACCCCATTTATACATTAATAGACATTTAAGTTCTTAATGCTCATACAAATGAGAACATTATTATAGAGTTAAGACAGAAGAAATGCTAAAATATTAGGAGTTATTACTTTTCAGATTGATACATGGCTTCTGGAAACTCAGCAATAGATACTCAATACTCTGCTTGGTAAATTTGATCTTCCACTCAGATCCGTACCTGAGGAAATGAGAAAGAAAAAGAAAAAATCTTGTGTAAAAAGGTTGTTAGGTATACACAATATTGGGAAGGAGGCATGCACATAGCTCTTTAAGCTTTGGCACAGGAGGTGACAGAGGGCAATTTGAGAACTGGAAATCACACCCACAGAAGACAGCCAAAATGTTTTCAGAACTCCAGCAAGCCTGGTTTATACAGCCTCACTGTAAGTGCTGAAGTTGTTAATGTTGCCAAAATCTGAGGAGCAACAGAAACATGAGCTTAAAGTCAGTAGAACTAACTCTCTTTTCAATCACCAATACGAAACTATTTTCATCAAAAGGTATAAACAAATAAATAAAGCTAGCATCTTTTCCGATTCTTCTAAGGAAAGCTTTTAAGATATTATGTCTTAAAGTGAAGAGTTTGCTGCCTGCCCATGTCAAAGGCTGCAAAAAGATTCAAAATGAACTCAAAAAGGCACATCTACAGAGGGAGGGTAGGCATTTTGTGGCAGTGAGATAGTTCACAATTAAGTGCATGAACTACTTGATTTTTACATAGAAGTTAATCTACCCCTCCTGTAATGGTGACATCAGCCAAGAATTAAATGGCATATTTCCATGAACACAGAGATTGGTTTTTAAATTGCTGACTGTATGAGATACGATTAGCATTTCTATGCTAGCTGAGAGGCACAAACTCAGGTGCAGATTTGAGTGGTAAATCCTGCGCCATTATGGTAAGTGTCGATTCATGTCAGGTAGTGATCACGGTGCCACCACCCTGCCTGACGCTGCAGACCATAGATATAGGCTGGGAAATTGTCACTGGCTCCTGGGCAAGACTTTCATCTAAAACACACAGGTGGTGCCTGGCATCCATTTCAATAGGAGCAGAGAATGCTTGGGGTACTAGATATCAGACTGGTAAAAAGACAAATTCTCTCAGTGACTCGACTGCTCCCTTACTACCAGTAGACAATATAGGAAACAGCACTTAGTCCTCCAGTTTACCATGCTAGCATTTAGCAAGGTTTTCATTTGAGTAAACTGTCTTTTCAGTGTGCTGAATTGTACCTGCGAGATTGGAAATAGTGAGCTCAGCTTCCCCAAAGTGTCTAGTTGATAATGAGGTAGTAACCGAGAAATTAAAAGAATATGACTCTACTGAAGAGCAACAGAACCAAGTTTTCACGAAGACTTGGTCCAGTTGCCATGTCCTTCCCAGCACTGGGAGAATGAAGGGACAATTTTTTATTCATTTATTCATTTACTCCATGTGTAGTGCTTAGGCATTTGGCTCTACAGCTGAACTATCCAGTTTTGTATCCTGGCGTTATTAGGAGTCAGGGCAAGGTATTTAGTGGGTCTGTGACTCAGTTTCCTCAATTGTAAATTAAAAATAAAGTGTATTCCTCAATTATAGTTAAGGTTAAATTATTAATAGTTTACATATGCAAAGATCTTAAAGCATAGTGCTTGGTAAGTGTGAGCTGTTAGATTTACTGTGTTACATACATTCCCTGACAAATAACATTTTGTCTTTATGAGTCACAGTGGATCTACTTTGCCATCATAGCCTTACCTTCTTTCACTTAAGCTTCTTGATATTTTAAGTAAGTTTTTAAAATGTGCACAAATGAATTAACGTATCCTTGTATTAACATTATATCTGATAATATAAGGGAGACAAGTAAAGATGGAATTTTCTAATCAAATGAAAACTTGTCCTAATATTTAAGGTTCTTAAAAAACTATGAAGTTTCCAGGTAAGAATCATGAGGAGAGAAAAACAGTTCCCTTGTGTTGGTCGATAACAATGCTAACTCTGTAGACGAACAACCAGGAGGAACCATAAACATTGTCCTGTCTTAAGTCTCCCTTCCCCATACATCAGATCTTGCTTTTGTCCCTGTGTTATCTCTCTTCGTACATCTTTGGCTTTGTGTGTATCTCTGTCACTGCAGTTTCAGTCAGGATTCTCTCTGTTGTAAGAAGCAGAAAATCCAATTCAGTAAAGAGAACTTCGTGAGCTTTATGTTCAAGGGTTGGGTGGTTTGGGTGCAGCTCAAATAACATCACCAGGATCCAGGCTCTCTACCCTACTCTACGCTATTCTCCTGAACAAGGGCTTCGTTCTCAGGCTCCACATGGGGGCAAAAATGCCTGCCAGCAGCCAGTACCTATTTATGCCCACAACCTCCCAGATTCAGGTCTGGCAAGAAAAACGGTATGCCCCTCAACAGTATCACCTTAAGTCCCACTGCCTTTCATTGGCTTTTCAGATTGCACATTAATTCTGAAACAATCTTTAGCAATCAAGGAAAATAATTCTTCGGGTGCCAAGTCTGAGTCGCAGAGTCGCCCCTGGAGCTGGGAGTGAAATGAATTCCACCCAAAGCACAAAACCTAAGGGAAGAGTAAGGAAAATTTACATAGAGAATAATTAGTGTGTTGCTGTCAGCAGGTAGATGATTGGACAAGAAAACACTGGTTACTATACCCACCCTATACTTCTGATCCTGGCAAATCCATTCTGAGGCCCCAAATGATCCTTTTGTCTCTTGCATAAAATCCATATGTGGCACTCAAAGTTTTCAACCATGAGAATGTATTTCTTACCATGCTTCTCTTGAATTCTAGGCTCCAGTTTGTTCTAAAAATGTCTTTGTCCTCTTTTGATTGTTGAATTCCTTGTCTGCCTCCCTCATCCATCTTGTTGATATCTTTTATATTACTGAAAGTCCAGCTCAAATGCTACCCGACAACAAACCAGTGAAATTAGTACTACTATTATCCTCGCTTCGCAGATAAGAATATTGAAATGCAAGAAGAGTAAGGAACTTAGTCAAGGTCACTTTATTAGTAGTTGGCAAAGCTCGGATTCTCCTCTGGCATTCTGGATCCAGAGTTCTTCTTCTTAACTGTACTCTCTCGAACCTATGGGATGTGAGATGGACACCTTAATGATACCGTGTCCCACATCAGCATCAGATACATGAAAGCATGTGCAGAAGGAGAACCTACGTTATATTAGGGATTTTATCTACCGTGATTTACTTTACAAAGACATGAATATTTCCCATTGATAGAGTATTTTTTTGCTATCTTGGCTACAAGTTGTAAAATGTGAGAGTCAAGCAGATCAGTGAGAACTACACATGGATTTGGAAAATTAAGACATAGTAAACATTTTAAAATTTCATTATCTCACTAATATGAGTTTTAGGGTGAAAACCATTGTATAAACATTTGTTGACTGCTTATTCTCTGCCAAATGTTAGAAACTTAAAGAAGAACAAAACACAGTCCACAGTTTCAAGGTGCTTGTCTAGCTAAGGAGATAAAGTTATAAATAAATTCAACACTGTTTATTGTTAGTCTTACAATGTGAAGAATTATTATTACTATTGTAGATGAATGTGTAATTATTCTAGCAATATGCTTAAGATTTAATCACTTTTTTATTCAACAACTATTTATTTCAGTCACTGTGCTGTGCATTGGGTATAAAATGGTGAACAAAATAGACATGAAAGCTCGGTCATTAAACTCACTGTGAAAATTACTAAGAAGGCATGGAACTGACGGCTGCAGTAGAAAATATCAGAGGGTCCATACAAGTGTGGGGGTTTTCGGTTCCCTGAGGGATCCATTTTAATCCGAGACCTGGAGAATGAGTATAAAGCAGCCTGTGGCAGCCTAGGGGAAGGGCGCTGCGTGGAGACAGAGGGTGTCTGGAGAAGGTGCTGATGCGGTGGAGAACTTGGGATGTTCGAGGACGGTCAGGATCTGCAGAGCAGGGTTACTTTCAGGTGAACGGCTGGATTGAAGGAATGGAATGAAGAGCTTGAAATACAGGGCACTGCTGCCATGAGAAGAAGCCTGGATTCTAGGTAGAGTAGGAAACCATTGACAGTCTGAAGCAGAGACACATATTCGAGCTTTAGCAGGATAATTTTGGATGCCATGAGCGAAGTGGCAGGCCTGCCAATCAGGAGGGAATTGTCCAGTGGAAAGCTAGGTGGGGCGGGTAGAGGTGGACATACCTGAGAACTATTTGAGAGTGGTATCAAGGTTCTTATTCTCAGTTACCAGGATGTTTGCAATACTATCTACTAAAAATCATTATTTAGAGTAATCCTATCCCTAAGGGCTAGGTGGGTAGTCTGGGCCAAGCTGAAGAAATTTCAGAACAAATGTACTCAACCGGATTTCCCTTCTAGTTTTGAATAAAGATCACACACAGGAATATCCTGTTGATTCTATGTCTCCAGGAGTGGAATATAATCTTCCCCAAACTGGTTCTTTTCTGCCACCACATTGTTTTCCTTATAATTTCAGGCTGAGAACCAGCTGGAGAAACAGATGCTATCTGTACTAAGAGGTTTCAGTTGTGAGTCTTGACGTTTAGTGACAGTCCACATGTTAGGATGGCCTGTCCCCATGCTTTCCAGCACTCTGTCCTTTATCTTCTGGCTAGTCTATCTCTGCCAAGCAGAAACAGATATGTGAAACCCACGTTTGAGCACTACTCTGAACTTGTAACCAGACATTCTCTGCACAAAGCACTGATAATCTTTCTCCATTTCGCTGTTCTAGAGATAAACACTTGTGGATTTATGTTGCTATGTCTGAGAAATTCTGATTTCATTTTAAGGAGATATTATTGTGATTCTGTTTTCTCAAATAGCATCTGCTTCTTTTGTAACCTGTTCTGACTTTGTAAGAGCATTTGATTGTCAGAGAACTGTTAATATTTCTAGTATCATGAAGTTTACAAATCTCTCTCACGTACATCATTATGAGATTATCTCAATAATACCTAGAGGTAGACATTATTGTTACCATTGTTATATGAGACAATTTTACATAATTATTCACTTAAAGAAACTCAGTGAACTGTCCAACGTTACACAGTGAGAAAATGGTGCCATGGGTCTCAAATTCATGGCCAAATCTCATGTTTTTATTTTTGTTTTGATAGAACAACTTACTCAATGTAAAGGGTGAAGAGGTTATATTTCAAAATATTCTATTATATTCTATTTGAATATAAAGTTGTTTTCTACCAAAGCCTCCAGAATTATTTATAGAAAATGCTCTGATGATTCCAGAGCAGTTCGTTCAGAGCATTAGAGACAAGCATTTAATGCCTAGAAGGGTTAGCTTTCTTTGCACCAAGAAAACCTCTGTATCACAACATCAATCTTAACTCTAGGCAACTTACACATTTGTTTCTTAAGTTACCACAAGAAACAGGAAAAGATTATTGTCTGTGTTCCATGGAACAAAATTTAGCATACAAGCTCTGAAGCCAGTAGGTCAAACAGTTTCATTTCATTTAGCAAAGGCAATAATTTCTATACCAAATGTCATGGTCACCCACCTCAACTCAAGGGAACACAGAACCTGTTAGGATGCCTCTGATTTATTATGGAATGCAGAGCACCGCTCCAGAGAAATCTCATTGACCCTATTCCAATGGCAGTGTAAATTCTTTCTTGCTATTCATGTTTTCAAAACCATGTTGCATGAAAATAAGTAAATTCTTTAAGCTCTTTGGAAATAAAGCAAAATGCTATAGCAGCTCTATACTTTCATGTCATTATTTTGATGTTTATTTTAAAATTATTAAAATGTTATAAACTAAAGTAATAAAAATGCACAGATGAAAATTTAATCCTGGGATGTTTCTATGAGGTTCATAGATGAAGTAACCTGCCCAAGGAAGATGGCTGAGCTAGAAGTTGAATCCAGGCATCCTGAGCTCTGCTTTAGTGGCCAAGAAGGGTTAGAGTATAAGGCCACAATGGTTATACTTTAATGAATTCAAAACATGCTTTAGCTCCCCAACTACCAATTAAATGGGAAAACCTGAGTGACCTCTTAATACCTTAATTTCTTACTTTTTAAGGTTTTATGTATAATCAGGTTGGCCACCCCCTACCCCCTGAAGTGTCCAAGTTGGACTGAGATGAGATGTTTTTAGATCAGTCTAGACTATTTCAGGAAAGTTCACTGTGGGCCGAAATCAAGCATAGTGTTCTAATATGAGCTACTGGTTGTCACTTGTTGTGATGGTTAGTTTTATGTGTCAACTGGCTAGGCTATAATATCCAATTATTTAATCAAACACTAATCTAGGTGCTGCTATGAGCATATTTTGTAGATGTGGTTAACATCTATATATACCTATCTACATCTATATCTATATATAGTAATGTTTTTTTTTCCTGGAGACATTTATTGATATAGATTTTAGTACTACAAGTGGTTCTAGAGGAACAGAATCTTAAGAGTGAAGTTTCTGAAATGTTCTGGAGTTCCTGTAATTGGTCTTTTAATCTAACCGTATTTAAAGACACTAATGACTATTTCCAGTGGTAAAAAGGGCACTGACAGTCCAAAATGTGATATGATAATAAAAATAGGCAAAACATCACCATTGGATACTCCTAATTAAAAACTTATAAAAAGCAAGGTTCTGGCTTTCTGTTGATTCTCCCTCGGACTTATCCCTACCACCGCTTTTTGGTTTTAGAACTACAATTTGATTGAAGTCCCAGCAGACTACAAAGGGTGAGGCACAATGTGTGGTCCATAAGGACTTGCACTGTGCTCCCAAAGAACTGCATGCTTTTTCAATTTATACCGAGAGGAATCTGGGGAATACGTGTGGGAATGGATATTAATGGAGTGGGATGTTGGCAGAAGAAACGTGAAGTTGCATCAGGCCAAATTTATTGATATGGGCCCCACTAAGCAGAGATGCTGGGTTTAACATTGCAGCTCAGGGGGTTAGAAAGCATTCTAACTATTTGGTTGGTTGGCTGAACATGAGCCAAAATGTGCCCCCAGTAAGTGCTGTTGAAATGCCTGGCCCGCTGTGGTATATTGTAGAGGAAGGGATTCAAAGACTTGGAATTATTGGGATGTTGGAGTGCATTTATCATTGAAGACTTGTTCACCCACCCTAGAGGGATACAGAGGACACATCTTTCACCACAACTGTGAATTTGTGCAGGGAGCCCCAGCATCCTTGAAGAGCTTTGTGATTGCTCTTTTCTGTAGGTCAGAAGTTACAGTGGGAACTGCTACTACTGGGTTGGGAAACTTAAATACAGTGGGAATAATTGGATCCCTGGGTGGCAGGAGCCAAGTGGTGAGACTCAGTCTCCAAAGGCAAGGTAGGTATGGATATCACAATGGTCAGCAGCATCAAAGCAGCAAGCACAATCGTATGACATTGGCTAGTTGATCATGGTGTTCCCAGAAGTGAAATAGGTAGGAAGGCCACTAAATTCTTACTTAATCTGTATAAGTGGAAGAGTTCTAGGTCAAATCAGTAAAAGTCTAATTTGAATCATAAAAACAGAGAATCACAGCCCCTCAATCAATACCTAGACTTGAGCAAGTTTACAGATCAGACTCCTTGAATAAAGAGGCTGGGTATCCTTTTGGGAGGACCCCACTACACTGCCAAAAGTTTATTCTGTTAGTCTTTCTCCCAGCCTTCCCCAAAGGGACCTAAGCCATATACCAGACCAACTGCACATTGGGGAAAAGGAAATAATCAGACCTTTCAGGTATTACTGGACACTGGCTATAAACTGATATTAACTACAGGAGACCCAAAATATTCCTGTGGTCCATCAGCCAGAGTGGGGGATTATGGAGGTCAGCGTTGAATGGAGTCTTATTAATAGCTCAGATCCATCTCACAGTGGATTCAGTGGGTCCTTGAACCCATCGTGTGGTTATTTCCCCAGTTCTGGAACGCATAATTTGAACAGACTTAGTAACTGACAGAATCCCCACATTGGCTCCCTGACCTGTGGGTTGAGCGTTATTATGTGGAAAAGGCCAAGTGCAAGCCACTAGAACTGTCTCTAATCTAGGAAAATAGTAAACCAAAAACAACACTGCATTCCCAGAGGGATTGCAGAGATTAGTGGCACCATCAATGACTCGTGGTTCTGTGGGTGGTGATTCCCATTTCATCCCCATTAAGCTTGCCTATTTGGCCTGTGTCAAAAACCGATTATGGAGAAAGATAGTGGATTATCCTAAATTTAACCAGATGGTGACTCTAATTGCAGCTTCTCTACTAGATGTGGTTCATTGCTTGAGCAAATTAACACATGCCTTGGTATCTGGTATGCAATTATTGATCTGGCAAATGCCTTTTCCTGCCTACCTATTAGTAGAGAACACCAGAGGCAGCTATTTTCTTTTTTTTCTGGCAAGACTAGTGGTGTATTTTCAGTGTCCCACCTCACAGGCATATAAGCCTTCTAGCCTTACATTACAATTTAGTTTGCAGGGATCTTGATTGTTCTTCATTTCCACAAGGTATCAGTCTGGTCTATTACACTGATGGCATTATGCTGACTGGACCCAGTGAGCAAGAAGTAGCAACTACTTTAGACTTATTGGTAAGAAATTTCCATATGATAGGGTGAAAAATAAGTCTCACAAAAATTCAGAGGTCTTCTACCTCAGTGAAATTTCTAGAGATCCAGTATTGCGGGGTATGTGAAGATATCCCTTCTAAGGTGAAGGATAAATTGTTGCATCTGACCCCTCTTACAACTTCCAAATTAGCACAATGCCTACTGGGCCTTTTTGGATTTTAGAAGCAACATATTCCTCATTTGGGTGTGTTATTCTGGCTTATTTACCAGTGACCCAAAAAGATGCTAGTTTTGAGAAAGGCCCAAAATAAGAGAAGGTTTTGCAACAGATCCAAGCTGCTGTGCAAGCTGCTCTGCCACTTGGGCCATGTAATCCAGTAGATCCAATAGTGCTGGAAGTGTCAATGACAGACAGAAACGATATCTGGAACTTTTGGCAGGCAGCTATAGGTGAATCACAGTGCAGGCCCTTAGTGTTTTGGAGCAAAGCCCCGCTATCTTCTGCAGATAACAACTCTCCCTTTGATTAGCAGCTTTTGCCTGCTACTCTGCCTTAGTAGATACTGAATGCTTGACCATGCACCACCAAGTTACCATGCAACCTGAACTACTCTGCATGAACTGGATGTTATCTGATCCACCAAGCTGTAAGTTTCATGAAGAAGAGGCTCAAATGCCCATGGTCTCCATACCCTGCAGCAATATATTCTTTCTCAACCCATACCTATGGTCTTAGGGGCATTTCCCTAAAATCACTGACTGTGGAAGGGAAAACTCTGGTCTGGTTTAAAGATGGTCCTGTAAAATATGTAGGCACCATCTGAAAGTGGACAGCCACAGCACTACAGTCTCTTTCTAGAACATCCCTGAATGACAGTGGTGAAGGGAGTTCTCCAGCGTGGGCAGAACTTCAAGAAGTGCACCTTGTTCATTTGCTTGGAAGGAAAAATGGCAGAGGTACAAGTTATAACAATTCATGGACTGTAGCTAATAGTTAAGCTGGATGGTCAGGAACTTGAAAGAAACATAATTGGAAAATTGGTGACAAAGAGGCCCAGACAAGAGATATATGCATTGACCTCTCTGAATGGGAAAAAAATGTGAAGATATTTGCATCCCATGTGAATGCCCACCAAGAAGTGAACTCAGGAGAGGAAGCTTTTAATAATCAAGTGGATAAGATGACTCACTGTGAATAATAGTCAGCCTCTTTGTTCCCAGCCACTCCTGCCATTGCTCAGTGGGCTCATGAACAAAGTGGCCATGGTAGCAAGAATGGGCTCAGCAACACGCACTTCCACTCACCAAGACCAACCTCACTATAGCCACTGGTGAGTGTTCAATTTGCCAGTAACAGAGACCAATACTGAGTCCCCAGTATGGCACCATTCCCTGGGATGACCAGCTAGCTAGCTAGCTAGGAGCAGGTTGATTACATTGGACCACTTCCATCTTATTGGAATAGACACTCTGGATACAGATTTTCCTTCCTTGTATGCAACGCTTCTGCCAAAATTACTATCTGTGGACTTACAGAATGACTTATCCACCATCATGGCATTTCACAACATTGCTTCTAATCAAGGAACTTATCTCACAGCAAATGAGGTACAGCGACAGGCACATGCTCATGGAATTCACTGGTCTTACCATGTTTCCCATCATCTTGAAGCAGCTGGCTTGATAAAACGGGGGAGTAGCCTTTTAAAGACTCAACTACAAATGTCAGCTGGGTGGAAATACCTTGTATGGCTGGGCCATTGCTTTTCAGGAGGCTATAAATTCTCTAAATCAGTATCCAACATATGGTGCTATTTCTCCCATAGCCAGTATTCCACAAATCAAGAAATGGAAATGGGAGTGACACCACCTAACCATTACCCCTTAGTGATACACTAAGAAAATTTTGTTTCCTGTCTCCATGACTTTATACTTTTCTGGCCTTAGAGGGTTTGGGTTTTTTGTTGTTGTTGTTGTTGTTTTGACAGGGTCTCTGTCACCTGGCTAGAGTGCAATGGTGTCATCATAGCTCACTGCAGCCTGAAATTCCCAGCCTGCTCTCAAGCAATCCTCCTGCCTCAGCCTCCCAAGTAGCTGGGACTGCAGGTGTGTGCCACCACACCCAGCTAATTTTTCTATTTTTTGTAGAGACAGGGTCTCTCTCTTTCTCAGGCTGGTTTCAAATTCCTGGCCTCAGGCAATTCTCCTTCTTCAGCCTCCCGATGTGCTAGGATTACAGGCATGAGCCATGACATCAGCCTTAGATGTCTTAGTTCCAAAGTGAGGAATGCTTCCACTAGGAGACAGAGCAATGATCTGAACCATTGAACTGGAAATTAAGGCTGCCACTGGCCACTTTGGGTTCCCTGTGCCTCTGAATCAATAGGCAAAGAGATATGCCTATTAGTATACTGGCTGAGGTGATTGATTATGATTACCAAGGGAAAATTGGTCTGCTACTACACAATGGAGGTAAGGAAGAGAATGTCTGGAGCACAGGAGCTCTCCAGGGTATCTCTTAGTACTACCACACCTTGTCATTAAAATCAATAGAAAACTGCAACATCCCAATTCAGACAGGACTATTAATTACCCAGATGCTTTGGGAACAAAAGTTTGGGCCATTACACCTGGCAAAGGGCATATAACATGGGTAGCAGAAGAAGGTGGTTATAAATACCAGCTAAAATCATGGTACCAGTTTCATAAATGAAATTTATAAATGTTACAAGTATTTCTGTCTTATTTCCTTATTTTGTTATGAATTTTTTCTGTGTGTATAGCACATATCTTTCTTTTCTTCCCTCTCTTATCCCCTTATCATAATCCTATAACATAAGATATGTTAAATAATAGCTATCTTTACATCATAATATTTAAGGTACAGGAGATCAAAAAGAGGAGTGAACATCACCCAAGAACTTTGCACCCCTTCTGGGGAAAGAGAATATTTTTGCCTGTACACCACACAGTTGTATCATGTTAGGTGGAAGTATGACTTTGTTATTGTCTTTATTTGGAGATTTAGTATGGTTTAAGAGGATGGCCGCCAATTTGACAAGAAGCAGACTGTGATGGTGAGTTTTATGTGTCAATTAGGCTAGACTATAGTGCCCAGTTATTTATTCAAGCACTAATCTGGGTGGTGCTTTGAAGATATTTTGCAGATGTCGTTAACATCTACAATCAGTTGACTTTACATAAAGGAGATTACCCTCGATATACTGGGTGGGCCTCATATAAACAGTTGAAATGCCTTTGAGAGCAAAACTGAGGTTTCTCAGAAAAGAAGGCAGTCTGTCTCAAGCCTTTGGCTTGACTTTCCAGCCTACCTTACAGATTTTGGACTTACCAGCCCCCATAATCAAATTCCTTAAAATAAGTCAGTTTGTTATTTATCTATATATCTATTTATATGTTAATACTTATATGTATGTATCTTATGTGTTTTATATGAATATAAACAGTTATATACAAACATCTTTACACACACACACACACACACACACACACATCCTCACATTCTATTGGTTCTGTTTCTTTGGAGAACCTTAACTGATACATACTGGTGAATTACAGCTCCAAAATTAAATGCCCTTTCCCCCCTTTTAATTTTATTACATTTTTAATCACAAAAAAATAATGCTTATTTTAACAAGTCCAATATTGTAGAATTGTAGCAGTAAAATGTTAATGTCCTTCATTCTCTTTCCTCTAATCCTACTTTGTTGTATTCCCTTGCATACCTTGCTCCATAAAACATATATACACAAATGTGCATTCATGCTCACACATCTAGAATTTATTTTATTTCATTTTTAAAGATGGCTACACTCCACATGACACTCCATAATTTGCCATGTTTTCATTAATCAATACATTATAAAATCACCTCTAGATGGCTACTTATAGAGCCCATTTTAAAATTGTTGCATACCTGTCACTGCACCATAGCTTAACCAAGCATTTCCCTACCGATGGCCTTTTGGGTTGTTTTAATGATTTTTTCCAGTTCAGATAATGCTGCGTTAAACATATTTATACTTTTGACTTTCCATACTTATGTTGTACATTCTCAAAATTGATATTTTTAGGTCAAAGGGTATGAGCATTTTAAATTTTAATTTATGTTGATAGTTTTCCTTCATAAAAGTTGTAGCAATTCATTGTTCAATCAGCAATGTAGGTAGCCCCACATCCTCACCAGCACTATGTGTTAGTTTTCAACATGATAGGTAGAAAATCAGATCTCATTTATGTCTTTTTAAATTTCCTTTCTACTAACCATATTTTCTTGTGGTTGAGAAGTAGTTGCCATATCTTTTTCTATTATTTGCTTCTTCATTTCTTTTGCCCATTTTTTCTATAGAATTATTTTTCTTTTTTTTTTTTAAACAATCTCCCAGAGACTTTCATCTTTACTGAATATGGCCTTTCAATCTACATATTGTGCCCACAAGCATGAAGGAGTCAGGTCAATGTTGCTATATATCATTGCAGTTTTTTGCACTGACACCATCCTCCCACCCCCAGTGGGAAAGAAAAAGGACCAGCAGGAAGGTGACGATGTGGTAGACCTTGAAATTTCTGTCAGTGGCATATCAACTAGAGAAATTCTAAAGAAAAATCATCTTGTCAACTTCCCCAAACTACAAATGTATTTATACTGCAATATAGATCTAATGCCCAGCTTGCAGAATTGCAGAATTTTCCAATTTGGTGTTGCTCCAGGTTAAAAAACATACCAGCTGAAAAATGTGAATTGGAATCATTTGCCATCCGTTCCTAATATAATGACTGATTTCCCACTCTGGATTCAGCAAGCTGCAGGCAATGGGTTTGAACTAAGTCCAGGTGGAAAGGGGCCAGACATATTAAATTTAAGGCCTCTATTGCACAACTCCCTACAGAAATTGTGCAAATAATGTAGCTGAAGTACTTTCTGCATGCTGTGTAACCTAACTCTTTTGGCAACCTGATTAATTCCTTGCCCTTTTCTGTAGTATGCACAGTTAGGAAATATACTTAAAGGTGACAGAAACCATAATAGAAGCTGTCAAGTATTACATTCAAGATGTTATCCTCTTCATTTTCAGTTTAGAAAAAATTTTTTCAAAAGAAGCCTTCATGAAGCTAGGATATAATAATTACTCCTCAGTGCATTTTCCTTTGTTAATACCACTAACGTCAGTAATATATAAATCCAACCTCAGAGCTGACAGTTACTGTATGTTGTGTTCTATAGGGCTAAATATAAATGTGCACCCAGGGTTAATAAAAAGTGGCCTAATTAATGCAAAATAGCTTTTAATTGTACTTGCTTTAAGTTGGACCACCATGTTAATGCACACTTCCCTGCTTCATGTAAGTGTGTGCACACAGTCTTTAGGGATTAAACTTTCATGCACTCCCACTCTGCTTTTGTGCCTTTTCTCAAAAGGAGGGCTGTGAGGCAAGGATAACTTCTGTATGTAAATAATGAAAAACATTTAATCCAAGATTTGTGGTAACTCCGGTTTTAGTCTTTTCAAAGATGGAGGTGTTAATGTTGTCAAGGTTCCAGTGAGAAAGTAATGCCAAGAATGACACACCAAATTCTACCCAAATCATCTAAAACTAAGGCTTGTCAAAAAGAACTAATGTGTTAAGTAGACACTATTTTTTTCCTAAATGTAAACTTTTTAGAGGTGACTTCTATACTATTTTTTTTTACTTATAAATTCTTTTTTAATTGCACAGTAGGAACAAAGGGATAGTTCAATAATTGGCAAATGAATTCTAATGTGTGACTTGGAAGTCAAATTGGCTAAAACAGAGGGTCCATTACCAATCTGGGGTAATGAGTGTCTGAGAAACTCCAGCAAGGATCGTATCACAAATGCTGGGAGAATTTGGCATGGCATTGGAAGCAAATGAAACAAGTCAGAATGGATTTTATTAGGGAACCTACAGTCAGAGTTGAATTTTGCTTTTGTTTTCTAGAGGTCGATTTCTAAATGTTTCCTTACAATAGGTAACTTGGTTTAAATTGGATTTAAACAAACTCAGCTCCAGGAATTAGTAACCAATTTGCTTTTAAGGGTCATATTTCATGTTACACTTAATAGGTATCACATGTTTTTAGTTGGTCTTTTCTATATATTGGTGTTGGCTTGGGGGAGAAGAAATTCAAATAATAAAGCACCATGATACTTAGAGATTGTATCCATAAATCATGCTTAGCTATAACATTAGTGTATGTTTAGCATATAATTATGTAGCATGTCATAAAATATATGTGTGCGTGTGTGTATGTCATTCATGTCTGAAAATATTCTTTTTGGGCAGCAGTCTAGTTGCTGGCCTGCTGACCTAAGGAAAAACACATGGCAATTAAATGGAAAAAATTGTAGGGTTAATTGATAGGGGAAGACTAATAGGATTCTGGCTGTGCTTGGGATCAGGATATGACCTCTGAGATATTATGGATTGAAAACTGGAAAATATTTTAGATCTTGCACTTGAAAAAATATTTGAAGTGGCACCACATGCCAGAGTTAATCAGTGTCAAAATGCATTGCTTCATGTCTTTGGAAAACATTAAGTAAGAGGTAAATGGAATAAAAATAAGTTTGTCCTTTTGTTATGGACTGAATTAATATTAATTAATATGTTGAAGCCCCACCTCCCAAGGTGACTGTATTTGTAGATAGGGCATTCAGGAGGTAATTAAGGTTAAATGCAGTTACAAAAAAAAGGTGGAGCCCTAATTCATTATAACTTGTATCTTTATAAGAAAAGGAAGAGACACCAAAGATCTCTCTTTCTTGCTCTCTTCAGGATCACAGAGGAAAGGCCGTGTGAGGACACGGTGAGAAGGCAGCCCTCTGCACGTCAGGAAGAGGGCCCCCACCAGATGCCAAATTGGCAGCACCTCAATCTCAGGGTTCCAGCCTCCAGAACTGTAAGAAAATAATTTACTGTTCTTTAAGCCACCGCATCTGTGGTATCTTGTTATAGCAGCCATAGCAGATTAATATATACCCTTTGTCTAGTTGCCTGAAAACAGAGTCTAAGGTACTACAGGTAAATAAACTATATTGGGGTATCTGTGGTGCTAAAGTAGACATTTGCATTTCTGTGGATTATCTGGGAACAGATACAGCTCTAACAGCTGGCTAGCAACTCTCCTGATAGTGTCTCAAGTGGTCAGAAAAGTCATCAGAGTAAGTGGAGGGGACATCTGTTATTTTCGCTTGCCCACATTTACTCCTCCTTCCCCTCTAACATCACCATGGCTTTCCTGCAAGGAACGACCCCTCCCTCACTCTTAGGTCACAGGATTGGGGGCCTGACCCCACCCATGGCTCCAAGGCGGGCAGGTGACTCAGGCCTGGACTGGGAGCGCACGGCAGTCCCCGCCAGAGTTATTGTCCAGAGGGGACCATGGGACTGTCATAGCCCTCTAGCATCAGCTCACACATTTCTGCTGTGACTACTGGGAAAGAGGCATGTGACGTCTGCTGGATTTGCTAACATGAGGAGATGTAAGTCGGGAGCTGCTGGTGGCCATTTCTCAGGGAATTATTTCAAAACAGAGGAAGCCCAAGTCAAGAGGGGGAGAAAGCTGTATTTCCGAAAGCACACTTAGAGAAGCAACATCCAGCCATCCCTGGGCTTAAACTTGGACTTTCCTGTTACAATGGCCAATAAATCAGTCCACTTGTGTAAAAGCCTGCTTGAATTGGGTTTCTGGCTCTCACAGGCAGAAGAGACATTTTGGTTATCACTGTGACTGAAGATTAAAAGGAAGATTTAAAACTCCGACTCAAATGCCTTCTCTCTTCCCTCAACTCATCAGACTTTTATTAATCTTCTATTAAGACTGAGCTCGACTTCCACATTCTCTGTGGGTGGCCTCCTCTGGGCTTTCCTGTGAGCTAGACAACAATAGAGACAAAGATACAGCAGTAGATATTCACTGGCAAATAAAGGGAGTGGTGGAACATGGGTAGTCAATTACCCGGATGCAGGGTAGGGGCCAGCAGGAGATTAAGGGCTGCTTTTTAGAAATGTACTTGTCTACGGTTTACTAACTGTAGTGGGACAAACAGGGCTCTCCCAAACTCTGTGTTCACCCAGAACCTCAGAATGGGACCTTATTTGGAAATAGGATCATCACAAATGTAATGAGTCAATGATCTCAACATGAAATCATCCTGAATTTAGGGTGGGCTCTAAATCCAGTGACTGGTGTCCTTATTATAGAGGAGAGAACACAGAGAGAACCAGAGAAGAAGGCCAGAGAGAGAGCAGAGATTGGAGTTATGCTGCCACAAGCCAAAGAGCCACCATAAATTGGAAGAGGCAAGGAGGAATTCTCCCCTAGGTTCTTTGGAGGGAGCATGGCTCTACTGACACCTTGATTTCAGACTTCTGGCCTCCTGTGCTATGATAAAATAAATTTCTGTTCTTCTTAGACACCCAATTTTTGGTAATTTGTTATAGCATCCATAGGAAACTAACACACTAGTGAAAGTATGGGAAAGTGTGAAGTAAGCCAAAAACTCTAAGAGATGACTTTGCGTGTCACAATTCATTAGTGTTGAGATCAAGAAGAGCAGTGCTATTCCGCATATACTGTACAGTCTACCTTGTAAACTTTATCCTGACTAATCAGATGCCGGCCAGACTTTGCACGTCTGCTGTCTGACGGCCATTCTCAGGAAAAGCAAGGATTTGCTGAGCTTTTGCACTTTTCTGAGATGGGGAAAGGACTGAGAAAAGGGGGACATGATGATTTTACTGCAGAAATTCTGCAGTGTGCTCTGCTCTGGCATCATGACAATTTGGCCATCTGCTTCATGGAGGTAGTCCAGCGCCATCAAAGAGACAGTATAATTTCTGTCACTTCTTAGAAAAGCATCTTTGTAACACAACAGTCATTTTGTGGGTTCGTTGCGTGGCAGTGTAAATTTTCATGACTAGGGTCACTGTCCATCCCAGTTTGCCTCAGACAGCCCCAGTTTAAGCCCGTCGTCCTGGCCTAATTAATGATAGCCCTCCCCCTTTCATTTTGAAAGGTATCTCTGTTTGGATGATAAATTATATAGCCACCTTAGCTATGATACAATCCCTCGATATTTTCTTTTTTAAAAAAACTCCAAAACTTTGCAAATTGATTTACTTTCATTTTCTTGCCAACCCCATAAGATTATTTAGCTACAATGTTTTGGAAATAGAGATTAATTTTTTTAAAGAGAGTTTTGCTTGGGAGTTAGACAAGGGAAGTTTGTGACGTATTTGTTTCCTAAAGACTAGTTGCTCCCCCTACAGTGCCCCGCTCAGGTCCCATCTGATTTTTGCTTTGACGTTCGAGCAGCGCCTCTCTCCAGTGAAAGGAATTTGGCGACCTCAGCAGTGTGACAACTGCACACATCCGTGTCTGCAAGGCAGGTGTACACTGGCATTCTGCCCACGCCTGGCCAGACAGCTTCATAAATCCTGCCCTTACCATGGCCGAATTCCTTTTCATGACACAAAGCCAAGCTGTGTTATTCACCTAATGCCCCGATTTACAGTTCCCAAGACAAAAGAACATACAGATAGAGTTTCAGGGCTCTGTTTGCCTTCACGTTTATCTAAAGGTCAGTTTCAGGTCAAACTCAAGAAACCTGACAAATGGTGGTGAATAAACCTAAAAATAAATTAAGTGCAAGTGGGAAACTTAAGCATTCCTTATTCTTGTGCCAAAAGAAAAACTCAACCCAATTTACATTCCTTTAATATCTGAAACGAGCAGCTGCTCTCTTATTCATGGCATACTGGGAAATTATTATGTGTCCATTCAGCTCATGCACGTGTGTATGTGTGTGCTCACGCATAAGGTACACACATGTACACACACACAAGTCTGCACAGTCTCCGTTTAGGTATTTGTTCTTGCGTCTTCAAGGACTTGAGTTAACGGAAGACTTGACTGGCCTCGCAGTGAAAAAGCTCTTTTCCAGAAGAGTGCTGTGCTGGTCCAGGAGTGCCACCCACGTCCCGCCAAGACCACTAGGACTTCAGGCAGAAACCTCATCACTCCATGAACAAGAAAGTCAGACCTAGAAATGCAAGTACGTGGAGAGAGAGAACTGCTCATATACCATATTTATGAGGGTGAAGCCCAAGCAGTTAACCTGAAGAATGCTTCATGCAGTAGGCTTAGAATGCAAAAGAACAAGAAGTTCTGGAGGCAACTGGAATCTTCCATGAATGCCTAGTTTGCAAATTAGTTTCTTTTGTTTGATTCTGTTTTGAAATGTATTTATATTTCCATCCCACCACTTTTACTTACCGGTATATCCCTTTAGTTTCCCTGCCTCTCCCTCATTCTCCGTAACCCTACTCCCAGGAGATAAGATAAATGAGAAATACGATGACATAATTAATAATACAGTATTAATGTTTTCTCTGGGAAGAGCTAATGATTTTATAAAAGTAAATAAATGGAGGGCCTGGCAATGAATGAGTCTCTCAAGATATTTCTCACTAGCCAAGAGCACCACCAACTGAAAACGCCTCTGCAGAAACCTCAGGAGCCCAACATAGTCTAGGGCCAAGATGTTGACCATGATGAGGCTTCCAGAGCACCACTTGATTCCCCAGGCTTGGGTAAAGGGTGCTTCTAAGGAAAACAATAGACAGCAACAAAAAGTCCAACTTACCCACTTCAGAAAACTTTGACAGACTTTGAGATTTACCTTGCTACTGCTGTTTTTTTTCTATATGTAAACTTTCTCTCTGATGTAGAATTTCCTTCCTCCACCCCCAGCCCCAACCTCACTTTTTCATTCACAGGATTGGTATAGAAAATTCACTAAGAGACGTAAGACATTTCTGGAGAATAACACCCTGAGCACCTCACATTTCATGGTAATTTGCGATTTACAGCTGCCTCTGTGGCAGAGCTACAGAACAAGCTCGAAGATTGTCCTAAAGACCAACTCAAGTCAGAGCCATCACTGTCAAGCTTCTGAATGCAAAGAGGAAGTGTGGCAGATGTACGTGTTTCCGTGACGAGTTTGGCAAATCTGCCACATGGTTTGTGGAGAGTAGCACTGGGACCATTGAGGCAAAAAGGAGTTCGTTGAGTAAATGACCTAGAGGACAAACTCATGCGACAGCCTCATCGGCAGCCCTGCGTGTTTTGCCCGTACCCTCGCAGCGCCCACGCGTCCCACACAGAAGCTGGGCCCTACTGCAAGCCTTTTTGGCTTTCCTCCTGACAGCTTCCACGAACCCACCAAGAGTGAAGGTGAGAAGTGCTGGGATTTCCCGCCCACCCCAGGAGCAGCCGCCGGCATGTGGGAATTGGTGGGTGCGTACCCCCAGTGGGGATGACGCTGAGATGTGTTTTACACTGGCTCCCAACACGGCTCACGGTGGTAACTTGCTCAGTAGCACACATCCTTCCTTTGCTGGCTTTTTTTTGCCTTCCCCCTCTCATTTCCCCACCCCACTACAGATGCTGCCTTACAAATCAAGCACTCGTATGCAAATTCTTGTCAGGGGTCAGCTCTTGGAGGAGCCTAACCTAAGCTAAGAAAGCTCAACATGAGGATATTTGTGAAAAGGCAGGTGAGACCATGGAGTTCTGTGATTTGTCCCTGAAGCGTGATTCGATGTGTCCCAGAGTGCCCAAGTGAATGACGGGCGTTACGGAATGTGAGCTTCCAGACGGAACTGTACTAGTAAAAAGTGTACTGCGTGAGTGCATGTGCTCGCATGTGGGGAGAGACTAGGAGGGAAGGATGTCTCGTCTTCCGTTATTAGGATTATGACTGGGAAGACAAAGCATCGCTTTGAGATTTGTCTGTGTGTTTGAAAAGGCAAGTGAATGTTATTAACATATTCCAGGAAGTACCGAACACCAACTTGAAGCTTTTATCCGCTTTTCTTTGCTCTAATTTCTAAAGCAAAAATGCCTTCCCTGCAAATACTCTATTAAAAGAACATATGAAATTAATGAAACATATCATTACTTTTACAATGGCCAAATTGTAGATTTGTCACAGTACAGAGACGGAAACTCATTAAGCCATTGTGTTTCTGCTTCACATTTTATCATGTATTAAATGAAAAAGAATTTTCCAAACCTACCAAACCTTCTTTTTTCCTATTGTCGCTCTGAAACTTCCTTTATAGTTCGAGTTGCAAATCATCTGACTTATCTCTCTATGCCTATAGTATCGGTGGAACAGAAATTAACAATAGCTGTGGCTGAAAATGAGAATCTCAGTTTGAGGTTGTAAATTTCATGGTTTATTTGAGAACTGGTATAGAGTTGACAAGTTCTTGCATCCTTTGAAAGCGGGTGAATATAGCAGCATTCTTCTTTTATCAGGCCGTCAAACCCCTTCCCTCATATTTTTCAGGGAAACTGTGAATTATTTACCCACTGGGTTTGGGCATTTTAGCAAACGTCAGCACTGCTGCAGTGTGAAGCCAAGCTGATCATTCAGTTACCCTCTACGTTATATTGAACAATGCTACAGCTTTTGAGTGGATGCTATGAATACAGGAAAGAATGATATGAGAAACTGAGTGTGAATCAAGATATTATAGAATCAGTCAGTTTTCCTTCCAGACTCTACACCTGCACTTACTACAATTAAACTTTTGCAAGAATAAGAAAATTCTCTCATGCCTACCCAAACAAATACTTTTTAGTTTCCTTTTATTATCAAATTTGATTTGCATTTTAAAAACTATTGCATAGTTACAATTTGACATGAATTATCTTTAAACGATCATAAACTTTTTTACCTTGAAAAAATAAAGCAAACAAAATTTTTCATGAGACACCTGACAGTAAAAGCACCTAAGCATGTTTCTGACCTTGATTATGAAGTTTTGCCCTTCTTGTCTTATTCTAGAAGTTATCCAGCAAATGATGTATTGTGGGAGAAATACATTTCCTTTGGCCCTTTACAACATTCTCCTTGGTAGATTTCAGTAACTCTTCGTATCAGTCAGGGCTCTCTAGAGGAACAGAACCAATTATTTACATATATATTAATGGAGAGAGATATTGATTTATTTTTATATGTCACTAATTATGTGTATATATTGACAAAATCTCTCATACATACATATACATACATATATATACACATATGTACATATACATACACACACATATCACTGAAAAGAGAGAGGGAGAATGAAAGAGAAGATTTATTTGTGGGGGCTGGCAGGTCTGAAATCTGTAGGGCTGGCTGGCAACACAGGCAGGATTTCTGTGTTATAGTCTTAGGGCAAAATTCCTTTTTCTCTGGGAAATCTCAGGCTTTGCTCTTTGGCCTTCAACTGATTGGATGACATTCGCTCACATTGTGGAGGATAATCTGCTTTACTTAAAAGTCAACTGATTGTAAATGTTACTCACATCCACAAGCACCTTCACAGCACCGTCTAGACAAGTGTTTGGTCAAGCAACTGAGCACTACAGCCTTGCCAAGTTGACACATGAAATGTACCATCACATCCCTCAAAAGGAAACCATTGCCTTCATGCCTCGTGTTGTATTGGAGAGAATATGGAATTTTGAGTGAGAGAGACTTAGACTCAAAATTTAGGCCTTCCACTTGCAGTTATTAGCCAAGTATCAAACTATCTTAGCTTCAGTATTCTTATTTATAAAATTATGTGTATCAATTAATATTCTTTCTGTTGCAAGATACAGAAAACACAATCTAGTTAAGCTCAAGAAAGCAAAAGGAAAATGTATTTGCTCAACTGTCTTAAAATTTCAGTGCTGGACAATATTCAGGGCTCAGTTTGATCCAGAACCCAAATGAAGTCACATATATTTAGTTACGATCTCATTTCTCTCCCTCATATCTCGGCTCCCTTTGCTCTGTGTTGGTTCCATTCTCATAAAGGCTCTCTCCCTGTGCTGGCAAGTCACTTCTAGCAACTTCAGTTTGCAACCTTTCAGGTTAAAGATCACCTTTCAGCTCTCCACAGACATGCCCATTCCTATCTACCTTCTGTGTCCCAGGCTATGAAGTGTTTCAGCACAGCCAAGGTTGGTCACAAACTCTATTTCCTGGAGCTAAAAGATAGAGCCTTGTCTTGGTTTATTTTGTGCTGCTATAACAGCACAAAATAGACTGAGACTGGGTAGTTTATAAAGAACAGAAATTTAATTTTTACAGTTCTGGAGATTGGAAAATCCGAGATCAAAGTGCTGACAGGTTCAGTTGTCCGGTGAGGGCTGCTTTCTGCTCCTAAGACGGCACCTTATTGCTACATCCTCTGGAGGGGAGGAACAGTGTGTCCTCACATGGCAGAAGGCAGAGGGTCATGGTAGCCAAATGCCACATAAGCCTCTTTTATAAGGGCTTCAATTCCAGGGAGGAGCTCTCATGACTTAATCAGCTCTTAAAGGTCCTACCTCTTAATACTATCTCATTGGCAATACCTGGATTTTAGAGGAGACACATTCAAGCCATAGCAAACCCCATCCAAACAGATGGACAGAGAGTAGGGAATAGATGACTCCACAATCAAAAGTTAGGGCTTGCTTTTCCAAAAAAGGAAATAGATGCTAGGGAGGTAAATACGAATGTTTCACCATTTTACCTGAATATTCTCAGGCATTGGAGTACACTATGTTAGGTCAGGAATGGACATAGATATTTTAGAAAAAAAAACTTCAGAAGTAGTTTTTAAAGTGATGAGCTACTAGAGGATTTGTCTTAGCCTTATCTAAAGATGGCCAACATCATCTTGGTATATCATTTTTGTGAAATCAGTCTGTCCTAAAGAAAATGAACAGAGCTGATTGGAAGTGAAATTTTGGCAAATTGAAGTGATAGCAGAGGATGATATTTAGTAAAAATTGAAATGAAGGGAGTTCCAAGCAGGAAAATAAACTGAAGTGGAAATTCTGAAAGATTCTATAATCAGTTTATCTTGTGGCAAAGAATTAAAAGCAATTAATGAAACAGATTGGCTCCTGGGGTAAATTTAAATACAACATCTGCTACTCTCAGCTCTGTATTTCGTTCTTTTAGTTTTATGCCCCAAATTTCTTCTTCCTTCTCCTTGTCTCCAGCTTCTTTTTAGAATTTTTGTTTATGCTCCATTTTCAACAAAACTCTTCAGCTTGTCAATGGCACCTGTGCTTGTGACTTAACCCAGTCTGCCTCAGGGCAAAAAGAAGTAAGTGTGTGTGTGTGTGTGTGTGTGTGTGTGTGTGTGTGTGTTGATGATGGTGATGGGGTGCTATTAGAGATGCTGGAATTAGAGATTCTGCAAGTAGAAGCTATTCTATTGGCAAAATCATTCTGAGTACATTGGAGTAGGAAGGGATTGTAGGAAAGAATATTCTTAAAAATCCACGGTGGCAGTCCAAGCACCCAGCAAAACCTTGAATCCTAACTTTGGTCGAGACTAAGAGAGATAATGTTATTACTAATGTAAAAAAAGAAAAAGAGTGTTAAATTCTTATACCTGCATCTAGAAGGAAAAAATGGGGAAATCACTTTTAGGAGAGAGGAAAGAAAATGAGGTAGCAAAAGACAGTTAATTCCTAGGAAGGGTTTTATGATAGCCACAGAAATTTTTCTCCAGGTATGTATTAACACTTTTCCAAATCATTTTATTTTATGTTTTTACCCCAGTCTTTGAGCACTGAGGATATTTGCATAGTCGAATATTTTTCTCTGCTATGCCAACAGCCTGGTTAGACAGTTGAGGATTACTCCTGGTTCCTGGGCTGCTGACATCAGCCTTCAGAGGGTTGGGGAGACAAGTGCACTAAAATACTGACTTGGAAAGACATTGGAGTTTTATGAACAAATATTTAGAGGTAAATCACATTTTAGCCCTCCCAACCTTGGCAGAGAGCCTTGCACATGGAACTAAATTAAAATGGAGTACAAATCAAATGAGGGGAAAAGGAATAAAAAACATTCAAGCAAAGAATTGGGTAGGTTCTATAAGAGCAGTATTTCCTTTCTCATCTACATCTTGAATCATAAACAAATAATGGGTAGTTTAAATAGTGATCTCTCCTTAAAATATTAGTCTTCTAGTAAACACTTCCAATATATATTTTTCTAAATATCTCAGCAACATTTCTGTCCATTGATACTATTACAGGTCACCATTATGAACATAAGCCAACTTGGATTTAGTAACTTTCACTGGAGCAAAGCAGAGAGGTTAATGTGCTGACAAGAACTAATTTTACACATAATCATAACTGTCATCTAGGAAGAAAGAGAATGTTTCATTTATATCAACAATAATATTTATGGAGTGCTTATTAAAGACTTTTTCATAAATTCTTCCAAGCAATATTTATATCAACCCTCTGAAGTAAGTATGATTGCCCCCACTTTTTCAGGTGAAGAAACTGAGGCTCCAATCAGTGAAAGTGGCCTGGCAGCTAACCGAGTTCCATCCCAAGACCTCTGGCTTCAAAGCGTGTATCTTTAACCACTGACGCTGTACTCGAGTGGACCTTGGCTAATACCCGATTTTTAAACAAAGCTGCATAGTTATGCCCCGTTTTCAAGATGAAACATGTTAGTAGCCACTTTGAAGTCATCACATTCTTCTTAAGCTGAGGAATGGAAGTGCCTTTTCCACTTCCCAATGCATTGTTAGCCTATTCATTGGGTGTTTTATTGCAGCTTCCCTTAATTATGCTATATTGACAATTCCCCTTTTCTGTAATAAAGTCATGGTCAGATTTCTTAACTTTCCAGACAATTTTGGTTTAAGACATTCTCAGTTATCTTTAAAACTTCATCTTGTTCATTTTATAAAATCAGTCTCAAACTCAATTCCAAGCTTATCTTCTTCTAACCCTTCCCCACTCACACAGACCCCTCACTAGGAACAGACTTGGTTGTGGATTTAGTGGCTTGAATTGGGTGTGGAGAGGCATGATCTACTCCTCACTTTCTCTGGTAGAGCTCTCCTTTGGACTCCATCTTTCCGGGCCAGCTTCTTGTCCAACGTCGGTGAGGAGGAGGAGACTCTGCTTATGAGGCCACCACGTGTCTGTCATGGCAGCATCTCTGGTTTGCCTTTGCTCAGGCTGGTTCTATTTGATACTAAAGGCCATGATTGCTTTGTAGTCCCCCCATTTCATTGAATAACATTCTCCCCCCAGCTGCCTCTGTTGCTAAAGAATCACCCTCCCCTCAAAGGGGCAGTGAGCTGCCTCTTTTGTTTCTGCCAAAGCCAACTAGTATATGCCACAGTCCATTTCCTGGGTTGGGTATTTCTTTCTTTAGTCCAGTAGCCACATGACCTCTGCCCTGTGTTCCTGCCCTTTCTCATCCTAAATTCTCCAACAACTGGAGCCATAGTACCTGCTGGGGTAGTTTTCTGTATTCTTCTGGGGCCAGTGAAAACAGGGAGGGCACCCTCCTCTTTCTAGGCACCTGACATTGTGGTTCTTTCAAAGTCTGATGCCCTGAGCTACTCCAGCAGGCTTCACACTTAAAAATTCCTGGACAAGTCCCTGTATTCAAGAGTTCTCCAAGATGTCATGCACCCATGCCAAGCCCTCTTTTTCCTTCCCCCTGGGGCAAGGGGCATGATGGTTACTTAAAATGACAACATTCTAGAAACTGAGGCCCCCGAACATTTTCCCCAAGAATTTTGTCATCACACCCCATTCTGGTGGCAGCACCAGGTAGGCCCATGAGTTCTGCAGCTTAGTGATCACTTATGGGTGGGAGGGGGCGGGGATGGGGTGAGATGCCCATCTCCTCTTCTTTCAGCACCCCCTCCTCTCTCTGAGTGCCTCTTTGGGACTGTCCCTCACCCCTCCACATAGACATTGTCATGGAGGAAAGCACTGTTTCCACAAAAATTAAACTTAAAATCCTTTCTTTCTTATATTAACTGCGGTGGGGTTGAAGGTGATCATGTCAGTATCAGGAACATACTGGTGCCTCTCGGAGCAGGCTTCCTCGGTAGGGAGCTCATCCTAATTGCTGGGGGCTCACTGCTATCTTGCCTACTTAGACTGTGGGATCACGATCACTAGCACCTTGCCCTCCACTTTGGGCCAGCTAAAAGATGTAGAAAAAATCCAGTTTGACATCTTGTTACATGTACATACCTGTTTCATTGCGTACTTTTATTTCTGAATGTTTAGAAGTTTCCCAAGGAATTGTTCCCTAAGGCCTGGTCACCTCAATCAGGACAAACCTACTAGATATTTGTCTAATAGGATACATGTTTTAGAGGCCTGTCATGCTTGAAAAGATAATATTTTAGGAAGGTAGATGAATCATGAGGCTAAATTTAACTATATTTTAGTTTATTTTGTAATATCAACAATCTAATAAGAGTGATACTAAACAGAAAGGTGCCAGGGAGACGTTCCTTTACATTACTTTTCTTTACTCACAAAGACCTTTAAGTACATCTCTGACTCAAATAGATTTGAGCCCTGTTCCCTAGTGTTATTTTTCATAGTTCATACAAATATAATCTTTAGGTGCAATGAAATGTGCACCTAAAATTGGTTCTTGTTCTTCATTATGCTCAACTCCAACTTAAGTTGCTGAAACCCAAAAACACATGCCAACAACTATACTCCTACACTCCCAATGGCTTCTTCATTGGACTTTCTATATTAGCAATCTACAACTATTTACCTTGAAGTTTATGGGACTTTAAGGGTAGTTTCCACCATACCTTTCAAACATTATCTTCCACTAATCAAATTCACTGTTTTAAACCGCCCTGTTTCACTAAAAGCCATAGATGTGTTTTCCTCTGTGCTTTGTCTATTCAAATTCTTGTTTTCCCTTAGGGTACAGGTCAAATGTCACCACTATCACTGCTGATAAATAGGATCCACCTTTCTGACAAGGTTAGTGAAGTTCAAGTGGAAGTGAAGTACAGGATATTTGTTAGAAAAAGTCTGTGATTCATAGATTACCACAAACCTTTCAAAAGAAAGATGAACATGTGTATACCTGCGTGGCGTTTTTGTCTTATTGTTGATAATTTTTTTAAAAACATTGTCCTGTATAGAAAAGAATGATGGGGTACAAAACAACTAATCAGAGTTTTTAAAGGCTTATTGAAAAGAGAAAAGAAAATAACAGACTGGTAAAAAGACAGAAAAGAGGATTAAAAGGAATAAGAAAACATCAAAGAAAGAAATTGCAAAGAAAAAATAACTAAATTTTTATTTAAATTGGAGTGAAGTTTCACATAAACTATTTTTTAAAAAAGGGAACATTAAATAGATTATTGGTTTTACTAGGAAAAATAAGGGAAAATGAGAAAGGAGGTTAATCAAATGCTATTAAAAATACAGCTAGAATACCTGAAAATTTGAAAATTTATAAATTTA
>RJWJ010000651.1:118022-192984 GCA_004363605.1 Indri indri | reverse complement strand
AAAAAAAAAAAAAAAAAAAAAAAAAAAAAAAAATAGCAACACTCTACATCTCTATTAATTCCCAGCTTATAATATACATTCCTCTACAGTTTTCTCATTTAAGAAGCAGGAAGATTCCGTGAGACAAGCTTAGTGACCTGGATGAGTTTTGAAGGATAGTAGAAAGTCTTTATTTCCTAACAACCTAACTTAAATAATTTTGAGAAAAATAGATCTTATTTTCAGAGAAGGATTATTTTCACACTTAAGGGAAAAGTATCCACATGATTTCTCCCTCCCTGCTTTAAAATATAAATGTCTACAATAAGTGGGGATGGAGAGGGAAACAAATGGCAATTAAACATGATTTTTTTCACATACTTAATAATACCTTAAAATTTAATGGAGCTCTAACAGATGACAGAAACACAAAGAAGCAACTAAAAATACATACGTGCCTAGAAAAAAGTAACAGAATATTTTATTTCAAGCTTACCTTGCTCCTAAATTTTCAATGGTTATATATTCATCCTTTCTCACAACTTCAAACTGCAAGTAATAGAAAAAAAAAATCCTAAAGCAGTTCAATTTTCAAAATTCTTTAATGTTACTTCTTAGCCGTAACATTTGAAAAAAAGACAATGAGAATGAAGCCATAGTCATATAAAACAAATAAAATAGATGTAATAAGATGAATAATTAATGATCCTGATCAAACAACAAACTAGAGTTGACCTTAAAAAGCAGTTCCACTTTACATCACTATAGGATTTAAATGTCAGATCTGAAATACAAAAATAGCATATCTAAAGATGAAGAAGTAAATAAGATACACTTCTATTTATAATTTGATCTATTTACTTATAAACTGAAAATTCAACAAGATATTTCATTAATTAAAAAACAAAATGGATAATATCAGAGTACATCTTTTATAAGAGATACTATATGTTGTATTCTATAGGTATTTTCATAGGACGATATTTATAGACTCAAAGAGGTTCAGAAAGTCTAAAATTACTTTTAACCTTAGGTGGCACCAAATTAAGCAAATCATCATCCTTGGTTCATGATACTTTGCTCATTGGTACACTCATGGCATGTTTTGTCTCTGTTTCTCTCTTTGTGCATCTCTCTAGGCCTCTTTATTTTTTAAATTTTCTTGTTCTTAAGGACCACATAAATACTACTTTAGATAAATAATAGCAATACAAAGGTCAGAGAGCTTAGTCACCATCAAAGAGCATATGGCTAGAATCCTATTATTATGATTTCCAAATCTGTTTCAAGTAAAAAATATTATTCCAATGAAGAAAAGCAAGAAAACTGAAAAAAGATACTCACCAAAATCTTAACAATTCCAGGTACATCACACTGCAGCATCCTTACCATATCACCTGCACATCCTTCCTTCAAACATTTTTTTCCACTAAAACTCTAAAGTTATTAATAGAAAAAATAATAAAAATAGAACAAAAATCACTGATGTGCAAGTCTGATTATACTTAAACAAAGTTAGATGCAGATGTTGTTAGATAGGAAACTGAAAAGATGTGAATAAACATTTGAAAGTTAGTTGTTAAAAGATAGTCCATTTCATATATCAATGATACTCTGTTTAAATGCATGCTTTCAATTTTCTCTCTCATCATTTCTACTTCGAAATCCTCAAGTAGCTATATTAAAACCTAAAATGTACTTACTGCCCCAGGGAAAGCAGCTTCAAGTGAAATGTACTAATTTAGTGAGTATAAAAAAGATTACTAAATTTTCATCAGATATTTAAGAATTCCAGGGAAAAAGAAAGAATAAAAATATTGAGTCCTTTCTTTAGTTCTGGCCTTGCTATTTCCTCTAGTTAAGTACTTTATTTTCTTTTACTTCTGTTTCTAAAACTGAGCAACATTAATTGCTAAAACAATCAAATAAATTATAAAGCATTTACATACCACTTAAAAATGAATAATAAACAATGCTTTATATTAATTATTTTCAGTTTACAATGCAAGTTCACCTATTTTATCTGTTAATTTTCATAATGACCCTTTTAAGTAGGTTTATCCTGTCCTCACTTTAGAGCTTAAAAAATTAAGTCTCAAAGCAGTTATACTATCAGTCTAATGTAATAAAACTAGTAAGTGACTCAATCTGGACTTGAACCCAGAGATCTCCAAATTCCACATCCAATGCTTTTTCTACTACACCACAATTGCATTATAAGGGTTTTCTGTTGTTTGCACAATGTAAACACTATAGGACCAAACCTATGGTCATTAGCTTGCTAAAGAGTAATTAATAGAGAATTAGGATTTGGATTTCCACTTTAATTTTAATGGCAAAGAACTCAATTTATTATATAACTAATATAACTAAATATAAATAATTCCAAATATATTTTTGAAGACTATAAAATCAATTCTTGTTCTCCTCCTCTAAAATAGAAATTATTCTTAAAATTGTATAATTATCCTTTCTGTATATTTATTAAGCAATTCTATTCTTTGATTCCACGTCCTTTATGTGCATATATGCAACAATAGTTCTATTCTTAAGAGTGGAATTTCTAAAGGGAAAGGAACAAATTGATAGAAATCACTAAGCAAAGCAACTAATGGAGTATCCCCTACAAAGAGCTATTTAATAAATGATGACAATAAATGAAGAGTGATGAGGAGATAAGCATTACAGAGAATTGGGAAAGAACAAAAAAGTAAAAAAAAAAGAAAAAAGAAAAAACAAAGGAGGTAGTATAGGAAGGAGAGAAGATGTGAACAGGAAGAAATGAAGGGGAACAGGACAAAAAAGAGGAAAGGAAAGAGGAAGAAATGCTGTAGTAAAGTTTTAAGAAGGAATTTTATACCTGATCATTTTCACCTGGATATTTTAAATTCTTAAACTTTCTCCAGCAAATTTTATGGAAATAAACACAGCAACTTTTGCTGCACATTAACTGAAAAAATCCCTGGGAAAAGAATAAAAGTAAGCTGTTGATATGGAAATAGTCATTCATGCAGATATGGAAAATACCATCTTAAGTCACTTTTAAAATTATTCTATAACTAGAGGAATTTCACACAACATTCAAAATTTATCAACAGAGATCACCAAAAAACTTTACAAGTCATTTTTATATCATTAAAGACAGAAAAATTAGAACAGTAAAAAAGGGACAATAATTTGAACAAGTCAAAGTAATATTTTCTATGTACTATGTACAACAAAATACCAGAAACCCAATGAATGACTTTGTTGAGGAACATGCTGTCCACCTCCCTTCATTTCCACTTTTACATTTCTCTTTTCCTGCAGCCCCAATTCCATACCATTATTCCCTCAATCTCCTCTGTTACCCATCAACAGAACTCAGATTTGCTGCCTTGCTCATAGATAGTTCCTGAGCTACCAGAGGTATAGATTTCTTGTCCTTCCCATTGTGCCCTCCCTGGAAACTACAGCCCTGCTTCCTTTAAACTCTTTTATGACAAAAATCTAGATTGCATGCCCAGGACCTTCTGCTGCTACATGTTGTTCATTTGATTGGAACCCTGAAGACTTTTAGAGAAACCTTAGGACCATATCACTATGTCACCTAAACCAACACCGAATGTACCGGGCCCTGAGCACTGCATCTCACCAAGTTCATTTCCCAATCCTTGTCTTATCTGAGTGAATAGATCTTGGTCTTCTCCTTCTCCCCACCTAACCCATTTGCTGTATACATGATGCCTTACAACTGAGATTTCAGTTATTTTATAGAAGTGTTGTCTGTTTTGCACTGATAGTCACATATTGTCATCCTATCTTGTGATTTCACAGTCTTATTCTGATGGATCCAAAGAGATCTATCAGAAGTATTCTGATTGCTGAATTTCTTCCAATCAAGGCTGGTTACACTTTCCCCTTGCCAAGGCCCATAGAAGAAATAATGATCACTTATTTAGTAACATAATTCCTGAGGAGTGACAACCCTTCTCCTAGGTAAAATACTACTATTTTCAACCTCTAACATTTCTAATTATAAGGTAAAGCATTTTTTAGATCATTTGTACTGTATGACTGATTACAGGGATAATAGTTATAACTTCAGAGGTATGTGAATGTTACAGAAATCTTAGCAAAACCAATTCACTCTTTTATGGACCCATAGAATATAAATAATTCCTGCTTACTTTGAATCTAAGTTCTCACAGATAGTCAAACAACTTCTCAACTGCTTTACCATTGTAATTAAACTAAATACTCTTTTAAAATAATATTTTGATGCATATAATATAATAATTTTCATCTAAGTTTAATTTTATAATTACATGTTTAAAAATACTCAGTTAATTGACAGAGTACCTTATAATTGGTGTTCTTTAAAACGTCAGCTTCACAAGATCGCTCACAATCTAGGTAACTACAAATGGTCTGCTTCATTATATTACTTTCAGTTGTCTTGATAAAATTATTAAGAAGATCCTAGATTTTAAAAATAAAAAGAATTCTCATGAATTAGTAATAAATCAAGACCATAACACTTCCAATATTTTACCTTTAGTATGTCCATATCATATCCCTTTTCGAAGGACTTATATATAATTAAAAAAAATAGTAATAGAACATATTTCCCTCATTTGAAGTAAACAATATATAGGAAGGCACTAAATTAGAAATACTGAATTTTTTACTGAATGATATAAACGTGGAGAAAGGAGAGAAGTTTATATTTGAAGCCATACTTCTCTTTGCCATTCTAACCCATAGCATAACACCTGGTGTATGCCTATCAAGAATTACTTGCTCTGATATATACATGCAGAGAGACAATAGATCACTGGGGTTCAGGAGACTCTTTGGTGGAAGTGGGTTCTGGACACCACGTTGGCAGTAAAACTACTATAGTGGTGCGATATGCCACTTACTGCCATAATGGGCAAAAGTACAGTACAGAATTACGTTTCTAATGTTCAGAGTTACAAATCAGAACACAACTTCTCATTTTAAAATGCTGATTAAATGTAAGTGGAACACATTACAGGTCTAAATTAATGATTAGACAAGGTCCTTAATACTCATCCTACAGATAGTATTACAAAATTTCAAATAGTATTACTGCTAATATACTGAGGGCAGATGACATCATAAATAAGCCTCTATAAATTATTTCGTGAATATCATTTTGCAGTTAGAGAGGCCCTATGCAGAAGGATAAAGTTGAGAAAATTTCCCAGAAGGTAGAAAAGACAAAAAAATAAAACATATGAAAGAAATAAGAAAATTAGAGACTCAGTTTAGTAGTATGCAAAACATCTGAATGAGTATTACAGGAAAAAAAAGAAAAAATCAGAAGAAATCATCAACTATATAAAATAAGAAAATATCCCAGAACTAAAAACACAAATTCAGAACACTGGGTACACACAGACTATCCTTAAAGACTCCCAGAAAGAAAAAAATAAAACAGGTCATAATGCAAAAGGTTAAAAACCAGAGTGACATCAGATTTCTCAAAAGTAGTATTAAAAGCTAGAAGATAAAAGAAAAATACTTTTAAAAAATTAAGAAAAATTATTTTCAGCCTATAATTCTATGCCCAGAATTGAAAAAAGTATACAAAAGATAAATTATATTGAGAATTATAAGGTGTCAAAAAATTTATCTCCCAAGCAAGCACTCTTTTATGGGACATTGCTGGAGGAGTTGCACCACCAAAACAAAGGAGCGAACCTGAAAAAAGGAAAACTTGAGTTCTAAGAAACAGAGGATTTGATATAGGAGAAAGGTGAAGGAAATTCCCAGGGTGAGAGTGAAGGGAAACCCTGAGGCCAATTTAATAAAAACTTATAACTACTGGTAGGATGGAGGAAGGAACATGCGTGTACGCATGCGTACATGAGAGAGAGAGAGAGAGAGAGAGAGAGAGAGAGGGAGGGAGAGAGAGAGAGAGAACGCACACGTATGTGTAAGAGAGCTAAGCCCTCATCTTCCATAGTGAGAACCAAAAGATAATATCTAAAATAATGTTTTTAAACAGCAGTACATATGTTTTTGAAAAACTGGGAAATAGTGAAGAAAAATGCCTCTAGGAAGCAGAATTGCAATTAGAGATGATAGAGCAGGAACTCTTAATTTTTAAGTCTTTTAATATTATTTGACAAACTGTATATGTGTGTTATTTTGTATATAATAAAAGTTCACTAAAAAAGTTCGGATAATTAAAAAAATATATTTAAAAGGAAGAGGAAAAAGAATAAAATAACCAAGATCATATAGAGACTACCTTACATAGGCACGGAAGTTTTAATATTTTAAAAATGTATAAAATTATTACTTTAGCAAGTCAAACTTAAAAGTCATATGATTATCTTAACAATGCCAAAAGCTGTCTGCATATATTTTCATTGCCAAGAGAGGTATATTAAAGCATTCCATTGGGGATTTTTTTATTTCTCCTTTCAGTTCTGTCAATTTTTGTCCCACATATTTTGAGGCTATATAACTAGGTATATACAAATTTTGTATTGTTATAGCTTCCTGGAGAATTGAATTTTATATTACACTTTTATAAAATGTTACTCTTTATTTTGAGGAATGCTTTTGGCCTTAAAGCCAACTAAAATATAAGGATAAATAAAGATTTAAAGTAAAAGTTTGGGAAAAGATAGGTCATTCAACCATTAACCAAGAGAAATCTGGTGGAGTTATTTTCATATTAAACAAATTAAAAAGAAACCCATTTGGCTTATCAGATAGGTAAAAATTATCCAAAAGGTAAAGAATACCCAGAAGGTATGGGAAAATGGAAACTCTTATACTGTCTGAAGAATATAAATAGGTACAAACTTTCTGAGAAGAAATTTGGAGATATATAACAACTTTACAAGTGTATGAACACTTGCTTCACAATTCCACCTTTAGAAATTTATTCTAATGGAATAATATGAGAAATATGCAAACATGACTTTATACAAAAATGAAAAACTGGCAGGGTTAGAATAAACTAAATGTTCAATAGCAGAGAACTGGTTAAACAAATTAAAGCACAGTTATATGATAGATAATGCAAAAATCACACTAATAATTTGATCACTGAGAAATTAAAAATATATGTATTTCCAGATTATAAATGTGTATAACATCATACCAATTTAGTAAAAATAAAGGATATGAGTGTTTATATTATACGTGTGTGTGTCTGGAAAGACACAAATGAAAATGCCAACAATGTTTTCTCCATTTGAAGAAATATGAATGAATTTCACTTTTATCTTTGGAAATTTTTATATTTTCCAAGTTTTCTGAACTAAGCATTTAGTACTTTGTAATTTAAATCAACAACAAAATAACAGTAAATATAATTAGAAAAAAAGAAGTTAGCTAGTACATTTGGCTCTAACCATGTGAAGTACTGGCCTACAATGGCTATTAACCTTCCTGTTATTTGCAAATGCTGACACTGCCAGCTCGCTTTTCTCTCCTTGTGGAATCACACTCACATTCTGCACTAGGTAATATAATCAAGGTTGTTTCTTATATAAAAATTCTAATTGCCAATAAAAGAATGTGATTGCTATAAAATATGACTTAGTTGGTTCATACTTTATCAAAAATGATTCTGATTAGTCACAAATGAAATGTTATGAAATAATTTCTTACTTTAAAAGTTGTAGGTAAATCTTCATCTTCTGTAGGATCTATGTCAAACCAATGGTCATTTACATCTCCAATTTCTTGTAAGCCTCTATGAAATTCTAGCAGTCCTCCATTATATCTGCAAGGTATTTTAAAATAAAGTTAATTTGAATGGGACTGTGGAACTGGATGGTTTACTAACAAGACACCAAGTAACCCATTTTTTTGTGGTAAGTAGGGTGGTGATAACCTCTGGCATGCTTAGAAATACAAATACTAGGACTCTCACCTGTGGTAGATTGGGATGAAATACAGGTGGAAGGGGAGGCAATAGATTATGTAGTAGCTCAAGCTTGAACAGTATGGGGGCCATGGTAATTAAAGGGATTGTAGAGTTGGTTGGCTTTTGTTAACTGTCTTGGAGGCCTTGAAGAAAGAGAATGATAGGCACAGGTCAGCCAACTATTAACTTAGGACACACTGTGAAAGCCAGAGGCCTCTATGGCAGTATATAAAGAGACTTCATCTCCTATAGCCATAAAAATAATCTGTGCTGAAAATAAGGCCCAGATTTAATCATAAGGTGGAACAAACTGCAAATGAGACTGAAGGCACAGCCTCAACAAGACTAATACTCAGGACACTGTGAAAGCTAGAAGGCTTCTACAGTAACATAAGGAACCCTTACCTCCTCTAGACATAGTGAAGACTATACTCAAAATGAGGTCCAGGATTTAATCATAATGGTACAACTGCAAGGGAGACCAAAGGCACAGCCTCAACAGAACTACTATGCTAAAAACAGGGCTTTAACAGGGAATGAGCAGATTCTGAGATCTGAAATGGGGATATTTAGGTAAATCCTTAAATTATCCTTTGAACCCTCTGGCTAGCAAAGACTCTCCCTTTACTTAGAGATCATACAAAAATATCATCTGAAATGTATGTCTCAAAAGATCATGCCCCTCATCCTCAAGATCCTCCCCACCTCTCTCTTAATTGCCTTCGGACCAATAAATTTAGGGTCAAGTGTAAGAGAGCTGAAGTGGGAAAACAGGGCCCCTTTCCAGGAGGAAAAAGCTTATTCGCCATAAGAACTGCAAAATCTGACGAGAATGTACTGGTAGGAACAGGACTGGGAGTAGATCTTAAGGGTGCTGAACTAAGAGTAAATACAAGGCTGGACAGCGAAGTGCACATTGACACGGGACAACTCTTCCATAATTCAAAATTTACTTTCCTAGCAAAGACACCTGAAGCCAGACCTAACATGCTGCTGAGAAGGGTCCTTGTACACAATGATGGTCTATATTAAGTGAGGTAGAAATGCAAAAATTTCTTGGTAGAGTATTAAAGAAGTCAGAAGATTCATGAAGGTGAGAATGTTAGAGTGGACTTACCACATAAAAACACAGAACCCACCACTAGACAATGTTCCTGGAAAGGCTCAGAGGATACTCCATTCATCAATGCAATAAGAAATACAGACTAAGGCCACCAGTGTCTTTGAGAAGCTCAGCGGTGGCTGTCCTCTACAGGCCAGGATGAAAGTAATAATACTGTCATACAACTGGGCTTTCTAGTGTCCATGATCTGGAAAACTGATTCTCTCCAATGCCCATCAGTAAAGAGAACAAAAAGTAGTTTTCATATCTGAAGAAGGACAGCAGTACACATTCTTTGTCTTGTCTCAGACTATGTTAAATCTCTTACTTTGTCACAACTATAGACTGAAAGGATTTTGATCATATTGACATTCTGCAAAGCACCATGCTAGCCAACTATATTGATGGCATCATGTAGATCAGACCTAGTGAAAACATCTGAAAAGTGAAAAGTCTTCTGGATATTCTAGTTAAAAACAGCCATGCCAGAAGATAGGAGATAAACCTTATAAAGAATCAGGGAACTACCACACAGGTGACACTTTAAGGATCCAATGGTTTGGCCTGGTAGTAATCCCTCATAAGAGTGCCCAAGTAAACTTTCCCTAATTCATCCTTCGGATCTCAACCAAACATTATTTCTTCAGGAAGACTTCTGATTCCGAGAACCAGACTGGGGCTCTAGTAAAGACTTTATTCACTCTATTTTCCTTCATAGCTCTTTACCGTATTTCAGAATTGAGTATTTTATGACTGATTATTTGATTAAGGTCTGTAACCTTCACTATACTGTCAGTTACACAAAGACGGGAACTATCTATTTTGTAAACCATGTTAGGTTTTGTATCCCCAACACCTAACAGTCTCTGGAATATAATAGATGATTAGTAAATAAAATGAATGAATGATGCTACAAATGGTTAAGGATCTTCCTATAGGAAGTAAACAGATAATCCACATAGGCTCCTCTATACAATTTCACATTCTTAAAATATGTAGTACCCAATACTCCCCAAACCAAGCTTTTGAACACTTTCAATTCTTCATAAGCTCATTTACAACTTAAAAAACTATTCCAAGTCAGTAGTGATAACATTAATAACTACAACCATCATTTATAAAGTATAGTATTTTTGTGTCCTGGGCACTGTGTTAATCACCTGCAACATCCTTATGAGGTGAACACTATTATTGGTTCCATTTTAGAGATAAGAAAAAAATATAAGGCCTAACAACATTAAGTTTCCTAGGGTAAGTGGTAGAAAATGTATCTGAACCCAGGTCTGTTAGACTCCAAAGGCTGTGTTCCTAATGTCAGTGATAGACTGCCTCTTGTTGTCATTGCTTGTTAAATTTGATATTCAATATTCTCAAGTACATTAAAGAAATTATTGTCTATAGGAACAGATAAAGAAAAAAAGAACCAGCAAAGAACAAATGTCATGATCCCTGGTATACTGTACACACTTAATTCCCATTTCACAGTGCTAAAAGTTGACAGACAAGATCTACCCATTCATTAAAATCCTTACCTCTTCTGAGCACATCGAAGTAAACCACGTCCAAAATAAACTAAAGACATAAAGTTTTCACAAATTTCATTTTCTTGGATCACCATCTTCATCACCAGAAATTTATTCTCCGCTTCTGTATAATCCTGTAGAACAAAAAACTAGGTTTGGCTGATTGAAAAGCATTTTTTTTTTTTTTTATGATAAACAATTATTTCCCAAACAGCAAAAATTATGGCACCTTTAAAAAGAACCAGTCATCTGGCCATTTATTCACATCTCTGATCTTAGCCATGTCTATATGTGATCATAAAGATAATGTACTCAGGGTTTAAAATATTTACTACAAACAAATTTAAGATCTTATTTAATCAACATTTCAAAGTGAAATTTAAAACAACAATTTTTTTAATCTAAAACTGACAAATATTATCACCCCACATAAGGGCTTTTCTGATGACTATTAGAGCACAATTCTTTATCATTTTAATTTTTCTCCCTAACTGGAGCACAATTCTTCCTAATTTTTCAAATAGGAATTAAGTGACTCCTTGACCAGAGACATAATCTCTTTTGGGGAAGTATCATCTTTATCATAAGCAACGTAGGTCTGGAAGTAAAGATCAGGATCAGCTCGAATAGAGGTTTCAGTTATAATTAATAAAACAGGCATAATGACCTCAGTCTCTCAGGAAACAAAAAATAAGTCAGAAAAATGCTACATGGCCTTGCTTTAAAATATCCTCTAGTATATCACACTAAACAATAATTAGTATTAGATGAAATTATTTGCAAAATTATTTGAAATAGAAATGTTTTCAGTTTGGGTGCTTCTAAATTCTATTTCACCTAATTAACAAGTCATATTTATATATTTAATTTATAAAACCAAGTAAAGACATAAATTTGGGAAGAGGAAAAATAAAAGAAATATCAAGGCTGTAAAGAAAATTTAAGAAGTTTTTAAAAATCAGAAAAAGAAAGAAAATGTTAAATTTGAAAGAACCCTTAGAAATTATCTATTTAACTCTCACATTTTTACTTACTTGTATTTTGCTTTATTCAACAAAGAATTTGAGGTGAAATTCATATTTTACAAAAGAAGTAAGATTAAAACCAAAAATTAAGCTATACTAGAAAATGAATATTTTTAAAATGTATAAGTGAAAGCTAAATAATTTTCTATTTTCCATAAATGGCAAGCATTTAAATGATAAAGTTAAAATAACTGAAGTTATTAATGAAAGCTAGTATTAACAGTTTCCTTTAGCAGTATTTTTAATTTCACAAAACAATCTTTGTATAATTACTCTAAATTATAAATATACAACAGAAAAGTCACTGAATAATTTCAATTTGTAGAGAATTTGTAAAAATCAACATTTTAATTTGCTAAAATGAAGTCAGTATACATAAAAAGATTTATAACGGGCAAATAGTATATGCTACATACCTCTTTCTTTCCTCTTTCAGTAAGTGCTACTCCATATAAAAACAGTAATGTCAAATAATAACCAATATTAATCTGGTGTGCCTAAAAAGAAAAAACATATGTTAACTGGTTATTTAGACTAAGCTACTTTTCAGTATAGCAGACTTAATAAAATATCCTACGTTATTTAATAATTATTAAAAATAGTAAATTATTATATTATCAATCATCTAATAATAACTATGGAGAATGTATTTTATTTTTTTTTATATCATGTAGCCTAGTTGTGTAAGAGAATGTATTTTAGATGTATTTGATAATTTGACGCAGGAAGAAGAAAGAGGTCAGTCAATAATCTCAAAATAAAACTTAGAATTTGATTTAAAAAAATGAAAGCAAATGCCATCAAAATTTGTTACACTGAATCTTTCAAAAAATTTTCATTCTCTTTCTCTTATTATATAATATTTTAGGTACCAAGAAAACTTTAGATAATAATATAAGGAACACCAGAGTATCTACCGTCCACCTTAAAAATTACAATCACTTCTTAAATCAAAATCCTAAACTCCTTCAACACAGGTTATGTTATAATAATATAAACATAAAGCTTACCACTTCTTCAATTAAAAATTAAAATACATGAATATTTCCTTCATTTAAAAATGGTCTGTGCAAAATTACTGAGATGGAGATACATTAGTGATTTGGGAAAGTGTGGAGGGAGAGGAGAGGATGTGACCATAAGGATGGCATAGGAGAGATTTTTGTGATGATGGAATAGTTCTTTTATTCTTGATTGTGGTAGTAGTTACATTAATATATACTTGTGAAATATGGCATAGAAATGTACACTCCTGTGCATAAAAAATTAACATAGCTGGCCTGAGGCTGTTATCCTTATTAAGGCCAGTTTGCATGGTTGATCCTTGGCTGGTGCCTGGGAATTTGGATTTTGGCAGTGTTCCCACTGTTCTCTAACCGATAACAGTGGCACACTGTGCCTAGACTATTTTCACAATGTGATTTATGCTCAACACCTGGAAGTTTCTTCTGGAACTCTGGAATTTTCATATATGCTAGGCGAAGGGCACCTAGATGACCAACATCCAATAAAAATGTTGAATGCTGAGTGTCTAACAGGCTTCCCTGAGTAGAAATATCACACATGTTGCTACATTTTCATTGTTGGGGATGACGAGGGAACGGATGGGAGTGAGTGTACTCTGTGTGACTCCTCATGGGAGAGAGAAAATATAAGAGAGCCTGAAGACGGATTCCTTCAGACTTTGCCTGTGTCTTCTCCCCTTATGATCTGCTGGGTATCTTTACTACATCTTTACTACAATAAATCTTAGCTATGAGTATAACTGTATGCTGAGTCCAGCTCTTCTAGCAAATCTCTGAACATGAAGGTGGTCTTAGAGACCCCAGACACAACATCTATTGTACCAATGTCAATTTTCTGGTTTTGATGTGTACTGTAGTTATGTTGTGTTATATAATTCTTGGGGGAAATTACATGAAGGGTACATCAAGACCTCTCTATATTTTTGTATTATACAGTTGTAACTTCTGTTAATCTATAATTATCTCAAAATAAAGTTAAAAAATTATCTATAAAGAAAAATACTGTCCACTCTATTTGTGATGGTTAATTTTATGTGTCGACTTGACTGGCCATGGGGTACCCAGATATAACACTATTTCTGAGTGTGTCTGTGAAGGTATTTCCAGATGAGATTGGCCTTTGAATAGGTAGACTTAGTACAGATTTCTCTTCCCAATGTGGGTGGTCCTGAATAGAACAAAAGGCAGAGGAAAGAAGAATTCATCCCTCTTTGCTTCCTGTCAGCCTGCTTGAGCTGGTACATCTCATCTCAATTTCTTCTGCTCTCAGACTGAGATTTATACCAATGGGTCCACTAGTTCCTAGACTTTCAGAATTGGACTGAATTATACCACCAGCTCTTCTGGGTCTCCAGCTTGTAGACAGCAGATCATGGGACTTCTCAGCCTCCATAATCATGTGAGCCAATTTCTCATACTAAATCACATATATATGCCTTATCATAAATTATATATGTGTGTATATGTGTGTTTCACATATATATATGTACATGTGTGTATATGTATGTATGCATGTAGGGGTGTGTGTGTGTGTGTGTGTATTATATATATATATATATATTTTTTTTTTTCTCACCTAGCACACCTCTTATGACCAACAGTACACAATTATGAGATAACTGCCTGGGGTTAGAAGTTCAGCTTCAAATTAGTATCAGTGGAGATATACATGTGCTTGTTTTTGATGGACCAGTGGACTCAGTGTATATCAGTGGAGATATACATGTGTGTTTTTTCTCAATAGACTAAGCAAGTTTATGAATATAAACTCCTTGTAATGTCTAAATGGTTTCCACCTTAAAATGCCCATCCCTGAAGAAACAGTATCATGTCATAGTTCAGACCATACACTCTGGAGCCAAGACAACATGGATTGTATGCTGACTCCACTATTTACTACTTGCTGAATTTAGCAAGTTACTTAACCTCTGTGACTCAGTTTCCTAATCTACAAAAGTATGAATAATAAAATGGGATAGTTATGAGGAGTAAATGAGCTAATCCTTACAAAGTGCTTAGAACAGTGGCTGTCATATAGAAAACACTAAATAAATGTGAGCTATTATTTTGTAATTTTTAAAAAACCAACTCTATAAATAACACAACAGAGCCTGTGGCTCTTACAATCCTAAATAAAAACAACATTTTTGAGAACAGGAGCAGCAGCAGAATTATGGTAATGCTATAATTAGAAGGCAAAAAACTCTGGAATTTAAAGATACAAGTGGTACATTTCTAACCTAAAGACCCTGCCCTTTCCTCCCTACCTTCCCCCCATTAGCAAAGATTATTCCATGTACTGGAACCAAACGAATATAGAGATGTCATTGGCAACTACCTCCACCTCCAACTCACTGCTCCCTCCTACAAGGTTGTGTCACCCTTCTTGGAGGCCTTGAGGGACAGGAAGAACCATTTGGATAGAGCAGTAGACTGCTCTGATCATGACAATTCCAGTTCTGCTCACAAGTACTACCAAGAGAGAGAACTCTTCCGTTTACTAGTCTAAGACTCATCTTTGAAGTGATGTCTAAATAGACAAGGCTAAGCAATGGGCACCTGTTAATGCTGATTTTATACTGATTTGTTTCACTGATTGGCAATCTGGTCAGTGGAAGAAATGGCAGCTCTGAAGTATTCCAGAAATTCTCGGGATTAAAAAGTGCAAACCTGCTTTTCTTTTGTTTCTTCTACTGAATCCATCTAGAACCTCCTTTACAGTATTTATATCACCCTTTATAACCCAAATCCTTAGTGGCCTAAATAAGGATTATTTTCTACTTCCTTATACATCATTATAATCTGGGATTTGGTGTTTTAGGCTTCTTTTTTTGGTGTCTAGGTAGTTCTTTTTTGAAGATAATCCTAATCCATCTTCTATTTTATATGCATGCAAAATTTAGACTACTACTCCAAGTTAGGCAAAGAATTGATTTTTTCTTTTACTGTTCTGTACTATCTATTCTAATTTTTGATACAATTTTTTCCTCAAATCATTCTTTTTATTTCTAAAGTATTACTTGATCTTCAACACATTAATATATTTTATCAATTTTATCAATAGAAATTCTAACTTTTATAAATATAGAAATACCGAAAGAGAGCTGGCTAATAATTAGGGAAAGAAGAAATGGTTTTTTATTTCTTTTTTTAATTGACAAATAAAAATTATATATATTTATCATAGACAACATGATGTTATGAAATAATGTATACACTGTAGAATGACACACTCAAACTAATTAACATACGCATTACCTCAGACATGTATCATTTTTTTTGTGAAGAGAACACTTAAAATCTCTCTTGGCAATTTTTAAGTATACAATACATTGTTATTAATCATAATCACCATGTTGCACAATAGATCTCTTGAACAAATTAATTATTCCTATTTAACTGAAATTTTATATTCTTTGACCAACATCTCCTCACCCATGCCCTCCCCAGCCCCTGGTAACTGCCATTATATTCTCTACTTCTATGAGTTCAACTTTTTAAGATTCCACATATAAGTGACATCTTGCAATATTTGTCTTTCTATACTGGCTTATTTTTTGAACTTTATGACTCTCCATTTCTACTTGGGAAAGCCTATTTCTACTACTTTAAGTTTCTCTTAAGATGAACAATTTTGTGGTAGAACGGGGACTAGAATAGGCTCATTACAGAGATGTTGTCACATAGGAAGGCAATAAATTTATATGTACACTTCTCTAGGGTTAAAAAGGAAAATACAAATTGTTCTAGACCTCAAAATAAGCATACACTGTTTTCTCATTGAAAAATGCTGATCAAGTCCTTTACTTCAAACTTTCAAAAAAAAAAAAAAAAACTTACAGTATAATTAGTAGCTTGAATGTTCCTAAGTGCTGCTTCCAGTTGTGTTATCAAGAAACGTAAAGTCAAAGCAGGAACAATTTCTTCCCCATTCTGGCTGTTAGCTACAACTTCTCTCTGTAGAAAATAATACAGTTGAAGATTTCTTTAGGTTAGAACAAATACCTACATATGTTCATGTTATACGGATAATATAAGCTTATTGTAGAAAAATTGGAAAATAGAGATAAAGACAGTTTAAAAAAAACTCACATCACCCAGATACACTATTCTCATACTTGTTTTTAAGTAGTCTGATGAATCTCCTTTGTAACTATTTCCTCAAAACACTAAAAATCATTCCTATGCCTGCCAAGGGGATGGCAACATCCACTCCTACTTCAAAGGAAGATGGTAATCCCACCTCATGCTCATACTTTCTATTCTCTAGCATAGGCAAAATCTTCCCTCCAGCCCTGAACCCGTGGTAGGCAGGAATGCTGGCATCAATGCCAATACCAGGGCAAGCAAGCCATTTTATGCTGCAATCTGATTGGAACTGAGCTAATACATGCTTTATTACATACTATAGTTTGTAAATTACATGGTTGAAATAAAAGGAAGGACTATGTCTTATCATTGTGCCCATTCCCTAATGCTTTGTACCCACAAGTGCTTGGCTTAAATTACATTATCTATTCAATAATGTACACTCTGTGTGGAAAGTTTAATCTACACTTTCTTAACTTGGTTTCTAGTATACCATACTTTCTTGTTTTCACCCTAGCTATCTAGGTACTTACTTCATTTCAGTCTCCCCAGCAGTGAATCTAACGAACCTCTTCTCTATCAACACACATTCCATAGATAAAGTAGTTCACTATCATATTTTTAAATAGTGTCTACACACTGACTGTTTCCAAATTTATATTTCCAGCCAAGAACTGTCACCTGAATTCCAACCTCACATATTCAGCCATTGACTCAACAATATCTCTTGAATTTGAACAGGCATATAAAACAGCACTGAAGTTACACCTCTGTTAAGCAGCCTAGGTGCGTGCTTTCAGATGAATCCTCCCAAGGAAAACAACTAAAACAGCTGGACAACATACAAAAACCATTTATCTGAAAGCAATGGAAAACTACCAAGGCCCTACCAATCTCTCAGGCCAACATACAGGAGAGGAGGAAGGACCAGAAACATGAGACTAACTCACTTTTTAAAGCAATTTCCATTTTCAGTTGTGGCTGAGATTCTAGGCAGAGACTTCAGAAAATTTACAGAGCTGGGAGGAAAACTGGAGTGTACGGCCTATCAAGGAGGTGGGGCCCTGGTTAACACCCCATTCTTTTGCAAGGGAAACATAACACAAGGATTTGAATGCACATAGTTTATTTGGGAGGTACAGAGAAAAATGGTAGGACAGTGAAGAAGTGATATAGGGAAGGGAAAACGAGCTTTAAATTAAAGGGTGTGTTACTAAACTAATTACCCACAGCTGGCTACTGGGTTTAATACAACAGGGAAACTCTGGAAAACTGAAAAATAAGAGCTTTAGCATTATCCAACTCAAGGGCAGAGGGAACTGGGGTACTTACATAATAACTCCCAAGACTTACTGATTGAGTGTTTTCTGGGGTAATGGGGGAATATTAATTCCTTGGGTCTTTGCAACTGCCATGAGAAGTACAGCCTTCTGCAGTTCCAGAAAAAAGGCCATGAGGCACAGAGATGTAGACATTGAAAACAGGAAATTGTCCAGAGCATACTGAAAAGATAGGTAGGCTCCAAGGGGTATGGGCAAGCCACTGACAGCGTCTGCTACAAAAGGTATAGAAATAGACCCTTCCTCACAGAACATAAGTAAAGATCGGAATCATCCCAATCCCTTGTTAAATTAAGTCATCTACTAGAAAAGCACAAATAAGAATTACTTGGAAAGATTTTGCCTGGTTTTTCTAGTTCTTCAGAGGAAATCTGCTCTGAAACAAATGAGGCAGCCACTACAAGTAGTAGAATTCTCCCTTATCTTTTCAATGAGTGTAATTTGTATCAATGTTTTCATGTTCATTTTTGATTTTGGTTATTTTTGTTTTCTTTCTTTTTTGAACATTCTTATCAAGCATTTATCAATTTTATTGATCTTTTCAAAAAACTAAGTTTTGTACCATAGACTGCATGGCTGAAATAAAAAAATTTTAAATAGTTAAAAAAACCCACCAAGTTTTCCCTTTATTGATCCTCTCTATTTTATGTTTTATTCTATTTATTTGAGCTATCCTTATTACTTCCTTTTTTGAGTGTTTTTAATTTGCTGTTCTTCCACTAACCTTTTAAATTTGATGCCTAGATGACTGATATTCAATCTTGCTTCTTTTTCTAATACATGCATTTAGAGCTATAAATTTTCCTAAAAGCACAGCTTTATCTAATAATACAAGTTTTGATATATATATTTTTAATAAGTTCAAAAATTTATTTAACTTCCACTGCAATTTCTTCTTTGATCTACTGGTTACCTAGATTAGAATTATATATATCACAACTTATGAACATATGGTTTTCTAGTGTATCTTTCTGTTACTGATTTCTAGATTAATTGCACAATAGTTAGAGAACATGTTCTATATGTTTTGATCCTTTAAAATTTGACAAGTCTTGTTTTGTGACCTAGCATCTTATCATTTATAAAAGTTCTGTATGTATTTGGCTCTACTGCTAGAATTTCTCTTCTATTTTCTAGACTTGTCCATAGTGTCAAGAACAAGTAACACATTCTTTTTAGGTATTAGAGCTTCATAAATTATCATATCTATGTGAGCAAATTTCCAGCCCTTCTTCTCTATACTTCTCTTATATAATTTTCTTGGCTATTTTTCCCATTTCCCATGTGAACTTCAGAATTAGCTTTTAGTGACAAGAACCAAAAAATCCTTTTGTTTTGCTGGAATTAGATGATATTTGTAGATTTTAATTTAGGAAAAACTGACAGCTTTAACATATTGTGTCTTCCTAAATGCACTACTTTCCCTTCAGGTCTTCTTTTCTTACCCTTAATAGAGTTTTAGAGCGTTTTATTTACTGTTTTAATATGGAATACTGATTTCTAAACTGAATGTGAATAAGATCAGTGTGTGGGTGCTTGCTAAAATATAGATTCCCAGATTTATTCCCAGAGATTTTGATTTTTTAGAACTAGTACAGGGTTCAGAGGTTCTCATGAGAGTGGTTTAGGACAAACTTAAAGAAATACTAGTTTATCTTGTACATTTCTCAAGAGTTTTTCCCAGGTATTTAACTTCTGTTGCTATTGCTAAAAAGTACATTTGACCATTTGTATCTGTGGGTTTCAGATTCATGAATTCAACCAATCACGAATTGAAAATTTGAAAAAATAAATAAATAAAAAATAAGAATACAACAATAAAAATAATACAAATTAAAAAGATAATATAGTATAACAGCTCTTTACATAGCATTTACATTATATTAGGTATTATAAGTAATCTAGAGATGATTTAAAGAATAGCAGAGGGTGTGCACAGGTTATATGCAAATACCATGCCATTTTATATAAGGAACTTAACCATCTGTGGATTTTGACATGGTTGAGGGTCCTGTAACCAATCTGCCACAGATACAGAAGGATGGCTGTACTCTTCTTCTATTTTCACCTTCTAATTGACTATGTTTTGCGTATGTGAAGGCTTCTGATTTCTGTTTCTTGTTTCTGGGCAATTTCCAAAGATAAGAGGGAAATGTGGCATAACTTCATCAATTTCAAGCCAGAATTCATTTATACTATGATAAATTATCTCAGTTAAGGTTATAATTGTACATAAAATCTTATGGACATTTGCAGAGTTTGTTTGAATTTTTTGTCATGTTAGTGTTTCCATGTTTCGTGAAAATAATTACCGATGTATTCTTTCAAAAAAATGCAAACGTGGCCTTTTCAAGATACCTATGGTGTTTTGCTCCCCTCTCCCCCCATTAATTGTCACAAAGAAAAGAGTAGATCATTTTCTTTAACTTTAGAAAACCCCATTAAGAAATGGTACCCTTCCTATGCTGAAAGTTATCAAACCTATTATATAGAAAAACTATTTTCAAAATGGAAATCTATAATATATTCTCTAGAATATTTATTTCACTCATAAATCAAAAAGTTCTAGGTATTGTTTTTGAAAAATATGTTAACATTTTACAAATTAGAAACCAAAAGCAGTCCCCTGTCCCAGAGTGGCATGTTATAAGTTATTAGTAGAAGTGGAATAAACATTAGACCTTATAGTTAATGGCTTACAAGCTACTAATCCACATGCCTACCATTATACTTGAAAGGATAGTACCAACTAATTCTACTTATTTAATTTAAAAAAGTATATAGTCAAGGTTGACACCAAATCCCTTTACAAGAAGATGAGATTTCTAGACCTTAGCTATGCTGTATGGTTTAAAAAAAAAAAAGCCCTATAAGGAGAGCTGTATTTCTGACTTAAAGAGCAGATTATGATATTACCTGCATATTTTGGAAGGAAAAATCTTCTTGTAAGAACTTCTTAATGTGAGGAACCACACCTTTTGGTAGAGTACTAATTGCATTTAATAACTTCTTCACTTCCAATAGTAGGTTAATAGGGACAAGATCAGTAGGTATTTCCTTTTCCTGTTTGTCCTAGAAGACACATTTTTTATTAAAAATTTATACTATTTATTATACATATTCTTACTTACTCTAATACTAAAACCAGTCAAAATATTAAACAGGAACAAAGTGATTGCTATACGTAGATCACTGTGACAGAACTACAGAAATCCAAGTAAGAATAATAAACATTCTCTGTACTGTCAGGAACTTACAATATTACATAGATTATTCTATATAATATGAAAACTATATCTAAGAGTGCTTTTTACATTATGTGACTGATGCTTTAGCTACTAAACTAACAGCAAATTGAAATCAGTAAGAGTTATAAACAAAGTAAAAGAGAATGACTCATCATCTAAATTCAGTCAGAGCTGAGTAAATAGTAATAATCTTGGGAATTCAAGAACTGATTCTTACAGATGTAATGGTTCATTGATAACTATACAGTCAAGTCCTGCTGGACTGTCTACTAACATTAGTTGTAAAAAACTGGTAGGAAACAGATGGATAAAGGGCCTAGAACAAATGGATGATAGCCTTCCTTCAAACTTTAACAAAATACCATAGTTCTCATACCCTATTGAAACTTGAGGAATATGATTACGTTGCTATTGACGTCTGCAAATCAGAACCAACAGCTTTTCATTGCAGAAGGCATACAGAGTCACTGAAAATGCCCTGCTGTGGGGTGACTCTTCAATGCCAGGTCTCTAACAGACTAAAACTATACAGAAAAATGACTAGGAACCAATAAAGTCCCTAATCACCCCTCTTGGGTTTAAGTGTTAAATTAAAATACCTCCATCCCCATATATACCTAACAAATGGTAACAAATACACCTTACATTTTATAATACTTCATATATGAAGATGATATATATTGGAAAATGTAAACCGTTTACTAAATCTCCGTGAAGCATGTTCACTGTACTATTCATTATACTATAGATGGTCACTGTATTATTCTTGTAACTTTTCTGTAGATTTGAATTTTTTCAAAAAGTTTAAAAAAAAGTCCCACAAAGTAACTAGAAAACCTCTTATAAAGAATAACTGCTATCAGTAGTGCATAAATTTGAAACTAAAGGTCAATTCTAGTCAAAAGTCAGTGCAGAATCATCTGATACTAATTAACAAGATTTATACACAAGCAAAATTATGGCGCAAAAAAATTAATCTTCACACCTATTAAATATTTTTATCTTATAAATACAATTTTAATTCTTTCAGTTGTTCGTCAAAATATTTGATGCTCAATCCATTTTTGCAAAATTGATTTAACATCTAAACCAAATTCTGGTCAAAGCATCCACCCTCCTTGGTTTTGTATTCACAATTCTGTATGTAGAATTGTTTTTTCCGGATCTAGTCCCTTGGTTCTTGCCTTTGCTCAACTGTACAACCTTATGTACATCTGTGTGTAGTGTATTTTCTCTGCACCTTTTTTTACAGTGATAAACTTATGCAGGTCAATACTGTGCCTATTTTATGTTTACATATTTTCTCCTCCTAAGTTACTTTATAACCTTTGCAAACCTTATTAACAAGTGGGCATCAATCATTATATTAATATAAATCAAGGTGGAAGGTAAAAATTGCATGAACAAGAACCTAACAAATACCTCTTCATCAATCTTTCACTAAATATAAGGACATATGGTATTCATATAAATATTTTAACCTACCAGAAAGCACATTGTCATTGGCAATAAAAACCTTATATTTATGTATAATTCAGAGTTATTCTCTTTCATTTAGACCTGGAAGTTCTAACAGTAAAGATAATAAAAAATTAAAAAATTTAACTTCAGAAACAACTCAGTAAAATTTCTTATTAAATAAAATTCTGTATGTACATGTGTTTTCTTTATATCTATGTACATGTGTAGTTTTCTTTGTTTGAATTTTCCCTTCAAAAGACCAATGAGAGAATTCTTAAAACTGATTGTTGGGATGTTTCTGGGCAAGTCAATTCAATTTTCTACTAAAGTTATGGTGACGATTGGTGTTTAAAATGATAACCTTGAGATACAGCATCAATCATCAAAGCAAAAGTTAATTATGACTATTTTACTTATTAAGGTAGGAAAGTAGACTCACCTAAAACATTTTAACAGACAATTAAACCGACTAGATTTACCAGGCATTCTTATACAAAGTCATTATTATCTAAAAGTTAATGAAAATTAAATTTTTTCTTACTAGTTGACCAGATGACTTTTCTAGCTTATTCTCAGTTTCCTCTTTCCTCTGCTCCTCTACAGCAGGATCCCTATTTTAAACGAAAAAGAAAGGTGTACTTACAACATCTTCTCACAAAGAACATAATTAAATTGTGGTAGTAAAGAATCTAACAATTTAATTCTTGTCTGAAGTTTCAGAAGTGTAACAAATATGTATCAAAGATTGATAACAGTGGCAGGTGCCATATCTCTTTAGAGACTCAAGTTAAAGAAAAGAAATTAGGCCTTGCTCTTACTGGATAGTGATAGAGAAAACAGCAAGCTGATGTAAAGAACTCTGCATCTTTAACAGGCACACAACAGACCAAAATAATGGGAAAAAATTAACCTAATAGCACTGTTTCAAGAGGAAAAAAAAAAGGTCCTTGAAAAGGTTAGCGTTTCATGTGTGTGCATGTTTGCGTGTGCATGTGTGTGAGTTTATGAAAATACGGGTTAGGAAAAGATCTGTCTTGCACAGATCATTTTTACTGTTTGTGCCTCCTGGACTTACAATTGTCCAGTTTTCCAAAATATTTTTTTAATTGAGGGAGAATATCATATTTAGAAACTATTAACTATTTTGGTAAAAAAATAACTTGACAGGTTTTGCTTTTAACATTGGCCTGAAATGTGAACATATATGCAGTGTTATATATTGAACTGAAAAACGTATTTATAAAATTGCTTTTCCCTACATACAGAACCATGATATAGGAACCATAATATAGGATCATATACGATTTATATAATCTTAATTCTGTACACTAGCAGAAATAACACTGAGGTGAGAATTTTTATTGATTTCCTCAGAATTATACCTTATAAACATTATCCTATTTTACTTTACATTTATGTATTCATTTGATAGACAACCACTTATCATCTACCATACGCTAACTGATTTTGCCAGAGGAAACTGGGACAGATAAACAGCACGGTATTATCCAGTTTTCAAACTTCCAGTGAAAATTTCAACAAAAGATGATTTATACATATAAACATTTCACAGTATGATTCTCAGTGCTCTTTAAAGTGTCATGGTAAAAACAAGCCTATTAATTGTCTTTTCCTCCACTTCCAAGCCCCACTCCAGAAAAAAAACCAAGGAACATCTATGTGTTATCAAGGGATGAAAAATATTGCAGCAGTATTTTCACAGGCTTGAGAAAGAGTACAAAATGTTCTAAAATGTATACTCTACTTGCTAACTCCATGTAATGATCATTCACTCCTTCACCCAACAGTTCTCAATCCCAGATGCATATTAAAATCAACTAGAAGGCTTTTGAAACATCCAGATTCCCAAAACCTACTTCACATCTTCTGAATCAAGTGTCAAGTGAGCTGCTGTATTTTCTATAGGCTCCATAACCAATTTTTATGTGTAACCCCAAATAATCCTCACCTCCACCTCTGTACAAAATAAAGCTAAACCTCTTAGCAACACAGTCAAAATTCTCCTCCCAAATTTTTCTTAAGTACTTTTTCTTGCTGTTTCCTCAGCCAAACGACCTCCCATTCTCCCTTGCTTCCACACCCAGCAAAATGCTTCTCATCCTTTAAATCAGTTCAAATGTCACTTTGTGGAAACTCATTCAATCCCCAGTCAATAATTGTTGTTCTTTCCTATGTACAGCCACAGCATCTCTACTATAATACTTACCTAATCTGCCTAAAGATATATTTTTTATATATTTTCCTACTATATTATAAGCACCCTATAAGTATATAAATTTTGTCTTACTCTTTATTTCCTAAGCACCAAGGAGTCAGTAAAATGCTTATAAAATAAATTCATAGGTCATATGGCTTATTATTCATATAATAATGGTTGGAGGGAGACAGCCAACACTAACCTGCTGTTTAGTATTATATGAAAGAGGTACAGGTAGGCTGAACTTGCACTGGTTGGAGGGAATAGACTGTCATTTGGACTGGGACCAAATGAACCACTCAGTAGAGTCTTCTGCTTAAGTTACCCTCTATAAAACGGGGATAATAACAGTATCCAATGCATAGAGTTGTTACGAAGTTTATATGAGCTGACCATTTGTGAAAACGTTAAAAGCAATGCCTCGCACATAGTAAGTCTTTGTAAGTGCTTGTTAAATGATAAAACATTATTTTGATGAGAATGTTCCAAGAGCAGCAAGGTGTGGCACATTTTTCAATTCTTAGCTCTTTAGCCAAGATATAATCCCTAGTAAACTTTTATAAAATTAGATTTTACCCAGTCTGCATTCCCCACTAATCAAATTTGCCAAATTTTCTTGAAGCATAAGAGTATCTCATTCATATTAGCTTTCCAAGGTTATTGGAAAAGACAAATGTCCTGTCTTTGGAATACAACAATTGCAATTGGTTTTTGTCAATCTATCTCTTACCTCACAAAAAATTCTTCTGGTAGAGAATCCATGTTGTACAGGTTCCTTTACAAAAATTATATTCTAGTAGTTGCAAACTGATTTTTACTATTGCTGTTCAAAGCTGCAAGGGAAATAATATTTAATGGGAATGTAGAAAAGTTACATTCTTTCTCTCCACTATAAAAACAGCATAAGATTATTAAAGAAAACTTTGAAAATGTTCTAAAAGATAATGAATCACATAGCTTCACCATCCAAACATAATCACCACTACCTTTAATATACTTATTTTTTTTCCAAGTATAGGAATATTTTACCAATTTGTAATAATACCAAATAGCAAATATTGTACCCCACCTTTTTTACCACAGAATGTTATATCAAAAACATCTTTCATGTTATTTTATCTTCCTAGCAAACATTCTCAATGGCTATAGGAGAGTTGGTTGACTGGGGTTTCCTTGATGATTTCCTTATAATTGGATGTTTAATTTCCCATTTTTTCCATTATAAACAATTAGTTCCATGATAAACACCATTGTCCATAAAGCTTTTTCCTTATTTATGATTATTTCCTTACAATAAATTCTCAAAAGTAGAATTAGTAGGTCAAAAGACAAAAACATTTAAAGCTTCTTCGTATATATTATTAAATGGCTTCCCAAAGTGTTTGTACTAGTTTATTTCCTACAGAGGTATATGAGTTCCTGCTTAACACAATCTTGATAGTACTAATTGTTTTGTTTCATTTTAGTCTAGAAATAACAGGTGGACACTTTTCCCCAAAATTATATGATTCTATATCTCCATAAAACAGGAGAGGTGAGATGTAAAATACACTTACACACTCTGATTGAAATACCAATGGATGTCATGAATGTTTCCTGAAAAAAAAAGTACTGAAGCAACAAATTAAAACAAAGGGGGCTAGAGTATCATTAGTATGTCTATTTATTTATATAGCCCTCTATTTAACTATTCCAAAAACAACTCTTCTAAAATTGGTCCCATTTGATCTTCTTTACTAAGAGTTCAAGCCCCTAGACTCCAGAGCCCTCTGCTAAGATAGCTTCTCCTTCTGATCCCACTCTAAACCCAGAAAGGGTTAGAGCAAGCATATGTAAACTGCTGCTACATACTCTTGGGCAAACAAGAAATGCTGAGGAAAAAGAAAAGAAAGTGGCAGCAACAGCACATAAAACAGACCTAGATTGCCTTCCTGCCGAGCACCAAGACTGAATAAAGTTTTTCATTTGTTGTCTCTGGGCCACTTATTTATCTTAGTAACTGAGTGGCCAGTTTCCCTAATAGCATAATTAATAAACACCCATAGATTAGATCGGTACAGCTTTTTGCAGGCCCATAACGAAAAGGCAATTCAGCATGGGTAATTCCCAAATCAAGAAAATATATTTTTCAAGATTAATTATAAGTCAACATTAAGAATTCAGATTGTATTTATTCAAAGAAACATTATTTTAATGATGTTGAACACCCTAAAAAGGCAATTTAACACAAAGAGAAAAAAAAGTAACTGCAAAACCTGGTCCTCCTAAGCCTTTAGGTCTGAGTATCTTCTCATTAGTAACCTTAGAACAGAGGAGGGGGCAACTTCGTTCTGGTATAAGGGATAAAAGAAGTCCTGTGAAGATCATCTGTAAAACAAGGATTCCTAATTATGATATTATGTACCAATATTCTATATTTGATTCACACCAACTCTATGTAATACAGAAAGTCTTGAGAGACAGGAGTATTTCTCCAACAATTTGATGCTGATACTTCTTGATTGAAACACAAATGCAAAGATAAAGACACACAGACACACATACACACAAAGACTTCCTTCTAAACTTCTTCATTTAAAACAGAGCTTTCCAACACCTCTTAATTTCTTGCCCATCCTTTACCAAAAAACACTTCTTGCTGTCAGTGTTACAACTCACTTATGTGGAATTCAGTTCTTATAGATAAATTATTTTATTTTATAGTTTCATTCATTTTAAAAATTCAGTAAGCAAAGCCATAAGCAAAGTCATATTTAAATTTGTATATCCTCTGTTCAAATACTGATGAAAAATAGAACTTACAGCTAATAATGAAGCAGAGAGGTTGGATAAACCTTATCAGTCTTTCATAGATCTGCTTCATCTGTTTAATAAAGCTATACAGAAAAGGGCACGGCTTTGAGAATTTTAGGATTATGATAAAACGATTTTTCTTTTATGGTTTCTATAAACCACGCTGGTTGTTTTGCTAAAAAGTAACAACATTATTGTTAAGGAATTATTTCACAGCCAGAGAATACAAACAAATGCCTTTTCTAGACAAAACAATTCCCTCATTTCCAGAATGTATAAAATCTCAGACATGGAGAGCTCCCCCTCTGATAAGCTCTTCTTTGGTCAGTAGCTATTTGCACAGATCACAGCAAGGATGAAAACAAGGGAGGAAAATCCTCTGGTGACAAGATAGAGAGGATGGAAGGCCTCTGCTAAGCTGTTCATTGTTCAGCTTGAAAAAGAAAAGGATTGAACATTAATAAATCTGAAGATATTTAGATCCCAAATTAACAGAGTTAAGAAAGCCTAGTGGCTTTCTTTTTCAGCTCTTAAAATACAACCTGAGATGAATCTCTGTGATGAAGGGTTTTCGAAGAGAGAGGATCATCAATCCCATCATTTCCCAGGAGCTAAGCAGGTATGTGTGGCAAACACCACCGGCAATAGCAGCGGCAGTGGCACTTGACAGCCTGTTGGGGAGGAAGGCAGGCGCAACTGCCTAGCAACCGAAAGGAAGTAGCCAGCCTGAAATTCTACCACTGTGCTTCTAAAATAATCCAAAGGTTCTTACCATTCTAGAAGAGGCCAGAGGAAACCTTTAAAGTCAGAGTTAACACAGCAAAATGGGTGATTCTAGTTTCCCCTGGTATATTCATTTCAATAGACTTTCCCTGTCAGCAGGAAACAAAATTTTCTCTGAGTTCCTGGTACTGAGAGACAGCTCTTCAACAGAAATCTATTTAAATTCTCATTGGTTGAGCTGGTGGTAAGCTAAAGTTCAGTGTCAATTTACAACACACCTTAATCCACCAATCAGAATAATCTTATCTGCAGGCTTTTACTGGTTGAAATATGAGGTATTGCCATCCATATCTTGATAATCACCAGCATGCCTTTCTTACTATGCCTCTATCTCAGCTCTCAGCTCCTACTTTCCCTCTTATTTACTGAAATTATAACACATTTTTTTCAGTTGCAAAGGTTTTTTGTGTTTCCATTTTTAAAGCTGTGTTTATTCACATCAGAACAGGCACAGCTCTTATTTATAATTATTTAATCATTCATTTAAACATTTAACTTGTGGCACTACTGTCACCTCCCTAAACTGAATACAGGCAGTTTTTATAACAATGCACTTCAATGTTTCATTTTGACAAAGTAACCTGTCCAAGTTAGAGGCTCCAATTTGCCAGCAAGTTTACATTTCAGTGCGTGGGTGGATGTCCCATGAATTTTCCACGCTTGTCAACTCCAGCACTTACAGATTACACAATGCCAGGTAAATAAATTAAAAATTAGTATGGAAAACAATAAAAATAACGCCCACCTTTTCTCAATACTACTACCTTAAAAACAAAGTAATGCATTTGGTGTTTTCCAGGAGAGAAGTTGTTACTTATGCCCTCAGGGTTTCTCAATCTTGGCAGTATTAACGTTCTGGGGTGGATAATTCTTTGTTATGGGAAGTTGTCCTATACATTTTTAGGATGTTTCACAGCATCCCTGGCCTCTGCCCACTAGATGCTGGTAGCAACCCCCCTACCCGTACCTCCACAACCCCTACCAACCCCTACTGTGGCAATCAAAGATGTCTCCAGATATTGCCAAATATCGCCTGGGGCACAAAATTGCCCTGGGTTGGGTTAAGAACCACTGATCTTTAGGAATGGGTTAAGATAAAAAGCTTAATTAAGTGGACATAGAACAGATTGTTTGGGAAAGAAAAACAAGACCATTCTGACATTACATAGCATGTATTATACAAACACAAACACCACCACATTTGTCTACAAGAAAAATGGCATAAGTAGCTCATTTAGATTTCCATGAATGTCCAAATAAGTTGAGAAGCTACACAGCAGATTAAGAGCACAGAAATTTTGGAATAACTCTCCAATGGTATATAGGCCTTTGTTGACACACAGTAGCTATGCAACCTTATGTGAAATTAAAAAACCTTCTTTGTGCCTCAGATTCCTCATCTGAACAGTGGGGATAATAGTGGTACCTACTTCATAGGTTTTTGTGAAGATTAAATACTTAAAACATGTAATAGAACAGTACCTGCCACATAGTAAGCACTATATAAGTGTTCCTATTACCACCATCTTCATCATCATAATCATCATCATTTAACTGTTTACGTTTGTAGCAAAATTAGTTCCCTTTTCTTCTAATTTCCTCATGAGAGCTTCACTCTCACTACCTAATTTACCTCCCAAAGGTCCCACCTCACCTCCTAATTCTATCACATTGGGGGTTAGGATTTCAAGAATTGAAGGAGAGTGGGGGGAGGAAGCATTCAGTCCATTGCACAAGTGTTCCGTGGCTCCAGTACCCTGAAGTTCTTTACTTCTCATATGTTAGTAAGCTCCAGGTAGACAAAAGTGGCTAAGGCCATTAAATTAGATTTAAAGAATGACAAGTCACACCATTATTTTGTATGAGCATTGATGACAATGAACAATATGATTACTTGGCTTTCTAGTTCACCATTAATTTCTTCCATTTTTTTGTTTAACTTCCTGGTAAGGCTACAAAATAAACATATCTAAACATGAGTGGCTAAAACATTATTTGCTTGCATACATAGTTGGCTTAGGCAACCTCCAGGACTGACGGATGACGGTTAGAAAATCTTGGTAAAAGTTACCAGAACATGAAGATATTTTCTGCTGTAAAAGATCACTGTCCATCTCAGCTCTTACCTTTGCAAAGATCATTGTTAGCACTATCTGGCAGCTCAAACTGGGAAGCAATGTATACCCACTGCCCACTTGTTACAAATCTGCCAATATAGGAAACATGTTTGCCTAAAACAAAATTAGCATCTTATGAAAAACAGGTTTTTAATTCTTTTTACATCTATTCAGTTACTTTTGGACTTATACAGGCAAACTTATAAAATATATATTAATTTGTTTTTAATAGTTAGAATGTACCTATCATGAATATGCACGTTAGGATTTACCTAAAAAAATATCCAGATATTCAACTATCCATTAGTTTCAGGTATTTACAGGTAGCAGTGCTAAAACCACGTGGTTCAGAAATGTAGCTAGAAACCATTGGAAGAAGCATATGCTATCCCTGAACACATTCTGCAAAAGTGAAATATTTTCAGCAATTTAAAAATATGTTGTCATAACATTTGTAAGATAATAATGGCAAAAGAAAAGAGAACATTGAGACATGACACATATAGACATGACACATTCATAATCAACCAATGAATGGAGGACACATTCATAATCAACCAATGAATGGAGGTACTTGGCTCTGCCACCACCAATGAAAGCCTATCCTAGCCACCTCCAACTTGCTCCACCCACGTAAGAAAGCTGGTTGCTCACTGTTATCTCAGAAAGGCATACATTTGTAAAAGGATGGAAGTGAGAGTAGAGCAAGCTTTTAGTTGTGAAAGTTCCTTTCATATAAAACTAAGTTATTAACTTTGGTTTCATTGAAAAAAAGATTAATTTTCATCAGCTCCTATGTGCCAGGCTTTAGGCTATGTACTCATGTACACTGAATAAACATCTGATCATCACACACTCTGAAAGATAAACATTACTGTAATTTATTTTGAAAATTAAAAAATCGAGGCTTAGAGAGTTCTCCATAGCTAAAAAATCAGTAAAAGTAGGAATTCATGCCCAAATTTCATCAACTGCCAATTCCATGTTCTTTCCACTATTTCTCATTACTCCTAGTAATATTTGACTTTATATAAACTCAGTGTACAATTATAAGCTGGACTAGATTATATACACAGACACACTCAGAAACAAAACTATTTACATGATCTTATTGGTTAGCAAATAATACTTTAAAAGTAATTAATCATACCAGCTTAATATTTCATAGTAGGCTAGTCACATTAGTTTTTGCTAAAAGGCTGGGTGCAGTGGCTCATGCCTGTAATCCTAGCACTTTGGGAGGCTGGGATGGGAGGATCACTTGAGGCTAGGAGTTCAAGACCAACCTGGGCAACACAGCAAGACCTTGTCTCTACACACAAATTTTTAAAAATTAGCCAGGTGTGATGGTATGTGCCTGTAGTCCTAACTACTAGGGAGGCTCAGGCAGGAGGATTGCTCGAGCCTGGGAGTTTGAGGCTGCAGTGAGCTATGATCATGCCACTGCACTCCAGCCTGGGCAACAGAGAGACCCTACCTCTTAAAAAGTAAATGAATAAAAATAGTTTTTGCTAAGAGTTTTTCATTCAACAAAACAATTCAGAACTATTAGGTGCCAGACACTATATGTGGTACTGAAACGAACAATGAATTGAACACTAATTCATGCCTGTCTAAATGATCTTTCAAGGTTAAAGATTTTTAGAAGTCTCTACAACTCTTTTGATAGTATATCCCTAAAGCAGTAAAAAATCAGAATATATTGAAAATATATGAATATCAAATTAATTATATGCATATATTACTTCTAACATAAAATAAAAAAGAATGAGATAAAAGTGAAAAAAAAAAAAGAGTTTCAATATTTGTTCCCACACCTCAACAGACAATTTCACATATCCCCTGAGATGTGCATACTCCATTTTGGACACCACTGTCTTAGAAAACAGCTTCACATTTTAATTCAGGAAAAAGATATCTATCCATTTCATGAACCTAATAGTATCTATTTTCTGAAAGACCAAAAATTTTAAAATGAGATATGCAAAGGACCTTCATCTGCACAAAACAGGCAGGTAGGCAGGTCTTCAAGAAATAGTAGTTATGATTACTATACCTTAACTTAAAAATAAAAATATATCATTTTCATCTTTACTTATCTACAAAATTAGATAGTTCTTGTGTTTAAAAAAAAAAAAGACAAAGCAACATTCTGTTTCTGGGATATGAAATCAAATGTAAAAATGGGGGAAAAAAATTTACCCAAATTATCCAAATCTTGTGCTCTTAACCTAGAGTTGAATTCTGTGAAATGTATAGAAAGAAAAATCAGGAATTATTTCAAAAGTGAAAATTAATTTTATGGTTTGGCAAATCATTTAGAGATTATGGGAATTTTAATACTCGATAGTTGGGAAAAAACTAGGAATAATAATAATTGTAAAGAGAAAATTTTTTTTAGGTTTTTTGGTTTTGTGATAGAAGTAACACTGAAAAATGGGAGCTGACATTAATTATACATACTTTGTTTACTGGCTCTGCATAAGGGGTAAAATCAGTTTAATATTAGTACTGAATTGTTTTAGCTATAGTGAGAACATGGTATTTAAATGACCCCATGCTTAGAGCTCTGCCAATTTTCTACTGCTGGATTTCTCTGCCTTGCATCTTTGGAACCTGAGCCAATGAAACTTTTGTTCTACTTGCTGTTTATGCTTACTGAATAATCCCCTAGTTTTAGATTTGGCCTCGTGTCCCCAACAGAATATAAGCCCCACGAAGCAGAGAAATTTATTTTAATCCCTCTGCCACATACTCAGTTCCTAGAACAGTACCTGGCACACTTTAAGCACTCAGTATTGATTTAAAGAATGAAGTCACCCACCCTCTGCACACCTCAAGGCCTCTGAAGGCAGAAGTAAAGAAGGAGCCCATGTATAGATTAAACATGTCTTCTCTGCCAATCTAAAGCTGACCTTTAGAAGAGGCAGCCTATATGCTACATGTAATAATGATCCCTGCAGATGACCATGGGGTCAAGATAACACCTGTGTCCTCTGGCAGCTACTTCTGTCTCTCATGCAAGTTCCTATCCAACCTCTAAATACTTAAGTACCCTGTGGTTCAATCCTTGAATATGTCTTTTCTATCCATACTTACTCCAATATCATTTAGTTTCAAGGGTTTACATGTCTGTCTCCAGACTTGATCTCTCCTTTAACTACCAATAATAAATTCAATAGCCTACTCATCCTCTCTCAGATGTCCAATAGACATCTCAACATAAGCTCAACTGAGATCTAGATATCTGCCCCTCTCCACAAAATCACTGAAGCAAGGCCACCCAGCCAAGTCAGGCCTAGATCAGACTAACTGCAGTCAACCACAGACCCGTGGACAAGAAATAAATGCTCATGGGTTCAACCAGTGAGTTTTGAGGTGATTTGTTATCTAGCAAAAACCAATGAACACTCTACCTTATCCAAAATTGCAACACCATATCTCAACTTTGATACTTCCTATTCCTCTTCTCTTTTTTTGCACTGTATTACACTCATTACTAACACTCACATATTTGCCTATTATGTCTTATCTATTGTCTATATCCTCCATTAAAAGAAAAACAACTTGAGCAGAAATTTATGTCTATTTGATTCATCAATCTTCAGAACCTAGAAATTTACATAGAACTCAAGTATTCATTAAATATATGCAAGATGAAAGAATGAACAATTAGCCCTGTGTTCACATCCCTATAATATGGGTATAAGTCCCATATTACAACATTCAGTATTCTATAAACTCTGCAGTTCTGTCAAAACTAGAATTCATGTCTTCATGTAGACTGACTCAATATGACTTAAACTCTTGTTACAAACGATTAAATATTCAATATTTAATATTAAATATTCAATTGTCATATTGAAGACAATATGTTCTTTTTAGGTTTTTCCAGAAGAATAAAAGAGCTAGAAATCCCTAAACTTGAGTTATAAGATCCTAAGCAAGTGTAGTTTACTTCCTTTAACGCTGTTTCCTGAACTATAAATTAGGGAACATACCTACGCTAAATATAAAGTACACACAGTAACAAAAATTTACAAAGAACAGGGGTTTTATGCCAATCCTTAAAGAATTAAGGATAATTAATATTTTATCCTAAAAAATGTCATGTGCTCCTATAGAATTCTTTATTTCTCTTAATAGCACTTATTCTGGTTTGTCCATATTACTAACAGACTCTAATCTATTTGAAAAAGACCTGACATTCTGTAAATATTTGCTGAATGAATGACTATTAGCATTATACAAATGTATTTACCTGACTGGTTAAAATGATTATACTTTATTTAAAAAAAGTAAAATGCAGATGCTTACTTTAGCTACTGTCTTTTAAAAATTTTTTAGCATAAAACAAATGTTTTTTATAAAAAAAATACAGTATGGAAATGTACTAAGCCTTCAAGTTTTAAAATACTAGAAAAAGACCAAATAAAAAAATGTATGTATATGGATAAAATTAATAAAGACAAAAGTAAAATTATTGATTCTAAACTCAAAGAAAAATGAAAATGAATAAAATGAAAGTTGGTTCTTAGAAAGTTGAATAAAATATATGAACTTCTAGAAAGCCAAACAAAGAAAAAAATAGCATTAGGATGAAAAAGAAAATCTAAAACCACAAAGACGACAATAGTAGATTTATTAGAATACTGAATGCAACTTTAAATCAATAAATTTTCATGCTAAAAAATTTCTATTTCCAAAATTAACCCAGGGAGAGGTAGAAAAAATTATCAGATCCACAACTGTATTAGAAATTCAAATATTTGCTGAAGATCTACCATTAAATAAGCTATCAAGCTTAATGATTTTATGGGCCAGTTGTATACAGCCTACAAAGATCAGATAATTTCTATGTGATTCTCATTATTCCATAGCATAAAAAAAGATGAAACACTTCCAATTTATTTTTCAAAAGTGACATAGCACCCAAATTTGAAATGAGAGAAGAAAAAATTATTCAAAATTCTCTCTTGTGAACATATATTATAAAATCCTGAATAAAATATCAGCAAATCAAAACCTGCAGTATAGCAAATACAGAGTTTGTTACTGCCTGTGGGACCTTGGGCAAATTACTTTACTTTTCTGTCTTAGTTTCTTCATCTGTACAGTGGCGATCATAATAGTATCTACAGTATGAAGTTGTTATAAAAATTAGGTAGGTAAATAGAAAGTCTTTAGAACAGCACGTGGCATGTGGCAAATGCTCAATAAGTGTTAAGTATTATCCCAAGAACAAAAAAGCAAGATAATCCATTGTTATCATTTTAAAGGGGAATATAAAATAAATATAAAATATGTAAATGTGAACATTTGATAATTTTTAGATTTTTTTTTTAGACTAAAACAGACATGAAGGGCAATCTCCTAAACATGATAAAGAATATTTACCACAAGCTAATAGCACAAATTATACTAAGTGTTAAAATACTGGTCATTCTCATTAAATTAAGTAATAAAACAAAGAAGTTCAGTATTAACATGACTTTCCATATTTTAGAGATTACACTAATGGGATAATATAAGACAAACGAATATTGAAAGACACAATGATTTGCAGATATATAGGTAGAAAGTCTAAATACATAAAACTCTATGAGCGTTAATAAGAGATTTTAGTCAATAGGCTGGATTAAAGATGTACCAAAAATCAGAATCTTTTGAGTAGCAATAACAAATTAAAAATTTATAAGAAAAAAAGAGAAGCTACTCATAAAAATTATATAATACCCAGGAATAAACTTAATGAGAATACTATAAGACTATCCGACAAACTACACAAAATTTCATTGAACATAAAATACACCCTAAATACTTTCTGTTAATGACCTCGGCAGCATCTATATCTCCTGAATCATTCGACCTAGAAACTAGGAATCCCTTCTAGACTCATCCTTCTCCTCACTCCTCACATTCACAGTCACCAAGTTCTGCCTATTTTACCTCATATATTTCTCAAATTGGTCACCTCTATTTCATCTCCACTTCAATTATTTTGCTTATCCTTTGGAAAGACTCTAGCAGATTAGTCTCCCTACTTCTGGTCTTATCTTCCTCAAAATGATAGCCTATGCAGCTGCCGGAGTAATCAATCTAAAATACAAACCTGACTAGATCAGGGCCCAGTTTAAAACCAGGGATCACCACTGAATTCAGGATGGAGTCCAACTTCAAGGCTAATAAAAAGCCTTCAGTCATCTGGACCCTGCCTCATCTCTTCTGCCTTTTCTTCTCTCTTTTGAGAGCCTAAAAATATGGCTGTGTTTGTTAAATTAGGATATGCAAGTATCTCTGATTAAAGATGTCAGGACTTCAGCTACAAACATGATACATCTTACTAAACTTACAACATCAATTTTAGTAAAGGTTTTATGAGAATCATTATTTGAAATTAAAATGAATACAGAAGAGAATGTAAAATTTGCATGACTGCTTATATTTAAGTGCAAGATTTCAAAGAGAGATGCCACTTAAACAGCAGACAATTTAGAGCCTTATTTGGGGATGATGATGACACACCTGTCATCATAAATGAAATCACACTACCAAACTCTTACCATTGCATTTGCCAATGACTGTAACTAACACCAAGAACTTAATTATGCCAGGCAACAGTTGATTCTTCCTGATTAATTCATTTTATAACTATCTCTAAGACCTTATATGACCTCATGCTACTACCTTCATCCTTGTTCTCTACTCCATCCACCTGGCCTCCTGCTGTTTGTGGCACATTGTCATACACCCACTTCAGGACCTTTCACTGCCATTTCCTCTATCTAGAAACCTTTCTCCCTAGAGAGTATAGGTCTCTCAACTCCTTGAAGTATTTCCTCAAATGCTGCTTTTTCAATGAGGTCTATCCTGACTTTCTCATTTCCCCTATCAATTACTAACAGTACTCTGGAGCAGTAACTCTGTTCCATATTTCTCTATATATAATTTTCCTTACTTGTTTATTGTTTCCCTACCAGAATATAAGTTCCAGGCCAGTAGGATTTTTTTATTCATTAAACCTCTAGTGCCTAGAAAGGTGTCTAGCATGTTTTAGACTCTGAATGAATTATTTATTCAATGGACACTCTTATGAAACAGGTACTACTCTTGGCCAGATTTTTACCTTATGAAGAGACTGAAGCAGTGAGAATTTGCCTAAGGTCACATAGTCAGATTTGAGCTAGGATTTACAAGCAACCTGGTTCCACTCTTTACCATCACTGCATGGTGCCTCTCATTTACGTGGTGAATTTCAAAAGTACTACCTATTTAGTATGTTTCCCTTACAGTTCCTTAGCAGTAGGGCTGCAGTCCCCAACCCCTCCCCCACCCCCACCATGGCCCTCATCACCAGCTGAGCTCCCTTGCTTCCATCTGTGGAAAAATTGTCTTCCATGAAACTCGGGAACTGGGACTCACAGCAGGAGGCAAGCTGCAGCCGAGCAAGCAAAGCTTCATCTGTGTTTACAGCCGTTCCCCATCCCTCACATCACCGCCTAGGCTCCGCCTCCCCACGTACCCCGTCTGTGGAAAAACTGTCTTCCATGAAACCAGTCCCTGGTACCAAAAAGGTCAGGGACCAATGCAGAAGGGGATACTTTCTTGTAGTTCCCTGACTGGCAATGCCTAGCCCATGTTAGACACTCTATAGTTGTTTATAAAATGACTAAAAGCATGAATAAATACATTAACTACCCAAAGATTTTTACATGAATGTCTCAATTGGTTAAAACATTTTAACCTTTCGGATTTAATTTTAAAATAATTTTTAATACAAAAGATAAACTTCGCCTTAAAAAAATTTAGTGATGCAAAAATATGTTCTTTGACAATTTCTAACGAACGATGTAATTAAATGGACATGTACCCTATTCTTACAATTTTCTACACCCTGCATTTTAAAGCTTTATTCGACATCAGCACACAGAAAGTTCCAGAACCAGGTACCTGACTGACTTCATCACATACACATACATCTCTGATCAAAAAACTCAAACAGTGCCATTTTCGTAGATATCGAGAATGATAAAACAATCAGTTATGCCAAATAGAAAGACACCTTCACTTACAAAAACTGACGCTAATGAGAACACCCTCCGGCGCAATACCTGGCCCAGGAGTCACCCTGAGGTAGCCTTTTAGAAAAGTTTGACAAATACTATCATAACGGCCATAAAATGCCAATGACCGTAGGTTTACTCTGAGAAACAATCATTCCTGGGCAGAAGAGGTGGACGTATGAGAGATTTAAAAAAGAGGCCCCTCCCAGGCCGCCTCAACACCTTAGGGCCCGAAGATTCTCGTCCTCAGATCTCACCGTGTCTAGACTAGGGGGAAGCGATCATTTCTCAGGAAGAGGATGATGCTCAAAGGAATAACCGGCCATCCAGCGTGAAGGCCGAGGAAGTACATGAATAGAGCGCACAGATGAATAAGAAGCCCCTTGCGCCTAGCCGCCCCTCCAGGGTCGGGCCAGAATAGCGTTTCTCGCGAGATTTCCCGTCTTCACGGGATCTCAAGCTGAAACCTCGCGGCCTTTCAGATAAGGGGGCTCGGAGGGACAGTTCCCAATCCCCTCCACGGACCCACAGAGCACCTCTACCGCAGGCCCACCCCGCCAGTTTCCAGAGCAGTTCCCCAGGGTTCCCAGGGCTTCCGGAGCTCGACCGGAACCGGAAGCTTCTGGGAACGAGGGGGTGGGGCCGAAAATCAAAAAAAGCGCGGCGAAAGTCGGAAGCCCGAACTGACTGGGTGGTGGTCCTTGGGGGCTTGCGGACGGTCTCGATGGACTCCACCGCCTGCTTGAAATCCTTGCTCATTACGATCAGTCAGTACAAAGCCGTTAAATCAGAGGCGAACGCTGCTCAACTTTTGCGGCACTTGGAGGTGAGGCTCTTGGATGCGGGTCGAGATGGGGATGCCCCCTAGTAATTTTTAGTTCACGGTGAGGCAGGGGAGTGACGGTCCCAGCCTGGGAAGGAAAGGACAGCCTGTCGCTCCCTCAGTTGTCTTTTCGTTCTGGTAAAAGCTAGTGAGTGTCAAGGTTCAGCTCCCTGCAGCGAGAGGGATGAGTGCCTACTGCAGGCTCCAGGAAAAGGGAAGGTGGGACACAAGGTTGGGAAATTTAGGCTGTGTTTCGGGAAGGTCAAGGAGAAAGCTCCGAGCCGTATCTTTTCTTCTTTTGCTATTTGTTTTGATTTTTCCGTCGAAACCAAGCTCTCTCAATAGACAGCGATTCTCGGGGACGGAGGTGGTAGGGAGTCATGATTAAAGGTTGTTTTTGCCATTAGGTAGTTTATAGTTCAACCTATTGCTTACTGCTGTTATTTGAACTGGTGTTGAACTCGAACTTGAAAAATATTATCTCAACGATTTTTTGATTAAGAAGTAATCTCCCTTACTAGTAAGCGTAATCTTTTTTCTTTACCAAAATATATTGCTCACAGTTTTTTGATCCTAGAATTCTGAATTGCTTTCACTTTTTCTGTTAATATTAGTTCTAGTGATTTGCATCTAGGTTAGTCTGTTTTAGGCTCTTACTCTCCTGCCGTCATTTGTTATGCATTCATGGAATTCAAACTAACCTTGACCTTCCCTTCGTTTAATTAAAAAAAAAGATTAAGCTCAATGAAAGCTTATTTTAATTCTCTGTTGAAACTCTCCTCTGTTAACATAGAATTGAACATAATTTTAAAATATATTCTCTTTGTTATATTAACCCTGTGGTAAAAGGCTAATGTACCAAAGACTTGTAAAATACTACAGAGAAAAGATAATTTCCAATGATACAGCAACATCAGCTTTTATTAATACTGGAGTCCTTGTTTCCTTGATCTTCACTGGTGTTCCTCTTCTTACTACTTCAGGTACCCATCTCCTAAGTACATTTGTTTCCTTTTTTTCATTTGTACTGGTAAAGGTGAGTGAGTGTCAAGGTTCAGCTCGCTGCTGCTGATGAGTGCTTACTGAAGGAAGGCTCTAGGAAGAGGGAAGGTGGGACAGAAGGTTGGGAAATTTAGCTTCTCGGTTAGGATAGAACAGTAGCTAGTGAATTCCAGAAGCCACAGAATAAGCAAAGCCATTGATTTTATTTAAAAATTAGGAGTTAAGCATTTTAGATACTGATCTGAAACATTACCTCTTCTAGAATAAACAGGTTGTGAATCTGAGTGCAATGTTATTGTGAATTGAGGGAGATCAGAGAAATTTGGGGCTTGATGCTGTGTTTCTAAACTTTCAAGGGGTTTACAGAAAACTCTTCTACCATTGTTACAAAGGTATGAAGAGGTTGAGGTTACCACTCCTAAGGACATTTTTTTGTTATCAAGAGATAACATACATATGGTGCATAAAGTGCATTAATCGTAAATGAAGAGCTTGATAGTTTTAACACATATGGACACTCGAGTAGCTACCACCTGTATCATAATGCAGAACATTTCCAGCACCCCATAGAGTTTCTTCATTGTCCCTCACATAAGTTTCAGATAAGTGGACTTGTACAATATGTACTCTTTATGTCTGGCATCTTCCTCTCAATATGTTGCACGTATACCAGTACTTCATTCTTTTTTATTGCTGTATAGAATTCTATTGTAAAAATATGCCACACTTTATATATGGTCTCCTGTATGGGTATTTGGGTTATTTCCAGTTCTGTGTAGAATTATGAATAAAGCTGTCATGAACAATTCATACATTTTTTTGTGGCTATATGCACTCATTTCTTTTATATACCTCAGAGTAGAATTGCTAGGTCATAGGGTAGGCTTATGTTCAGTTTTAGTTGAAACTGCTAAACGATTTTCTGAAAGATTATACCATTTTACCCTCCCACTAGCAATATATGAAATTTGCCATCATTCATCCACAGCAACCCTTGGTGTTTTCATCTTTCTTAATTTTAACCATTTTGGTGGGCAATATTTTTTTTTTTATAGTAGATGTGCAGACTTCATGAGAGCAACATGTGAGGATGCAAAGAGAGATGGGTATCATGTGAAAGTGATTCATTCTTCTCTACTTCTGCCATACTTTGTCTTTATAGTCCTGTGTAGAACCAGGGCTTTGAATATTTTATGATTAGCAAAGCTGATCTGATCTGATTCTTGGTGATGATATTTCACAGTACTAATCTTGTGTAGTGATTAAAAGCATGGATTCAGGAACCAAGCTGCCTGGGTATGAATCCCAGTTGTGCTCCGTTATCATCCTTGTGTGCCTCAATTTACTCATCTGTAAAACAAAATAGTAGCACCTATCTCATAAAGTTATTATATTATGAAGATGTAAAGAATTAACATATGTAAAGTACCTAGATCAATGCCCAGGCCAGAGTAAATGCTATATAAGAATTAATAATTATTAAAATGAATTATATTTACATTAAGACATTGAGTACATATGAGTAAAGGGAAAATTTGTAAAGCAATTTTTCATTTTGCCTTGTACTAAATAGTTATTACATGTTGGACTTATGTTATTGAGATACAGATCCAATCCTGAGGGCAATCATGTTTAAAACAGAAAATGTTTTAATCATCCGAAGGGCTAGGTTTATAGATAGGCAAAAGGGCATTGCTCAGAAGGTTCCCTACCCCAAAATATCTGTTATTGATGTCTATAATTTTATCTCTGGACTTTTGTTTTCAGTCTTAGAGACTTTGGTAATGTTAAAACACATATTCCTTGAGAATAGATAATGTGAAAACTCTGTTAACCAGAAACACTTTAGGAGAAAAACTGACGTGTAGATGAGGGAATAAAAGAGGAATACAGAAAGGAAAGCTTAGAGCAGTGATCCCCAACCTTTTTGACACCAGGGACCGGTTTCATAGAAGAAATTTTTCCATGGAGTGGGGCTGAGGGGAGGAGGCCTTGTGAACGAGGGGAGGGGCTGTAAATACAGATGAAGCTTCACCAGCAGCTCACCTCCTGCTATGCAGCCCCCAGGTTCCTAAGTTTCATGGAAGACAATTTTTCTGGAATGGGGGTGTGGGCGAGGGGGACAGCGGAGCTCTATAGCCTGGTCCCTAACAGGCCAGGAACAGGTACCTGTCCATAGTCCTGGGGTTGGGGACCGTAGGAGAGGGATGCTAAAGCATCCATTTAGGTCTGATCTTTTCAAATAAGTGTTTAGAACAGATTTAGTCTTATTCTGAAGTAACTAATGGTTTTTCCATCTTTATGAAAAGATATGCTTAATAATGAATACATTTGTAAAGCATTTTGAAAATTCACGCTTTCCGACAACGGATTATGGCCTTCAATTCCAGCTTTACCTTCTCTCTCTCTTTCTCTTGCCCCCTTCCCTGCCCCTTGTAGTTTATAAATTATAAGAAAGGAGTAAAAAATGGAATAACCAAAAATAAAATTTTTCAGTGCCTTGCCTGGCTACTTAAAAGATTCTTTTTTGACTTCCTTCTCTGTAATCTCTTAACTTCTGGGATCACATATTATCTTTGGGAAAGAGTGGAAGGAGTAATCCCAAAGCTATCCTTTGGACTTTATTTTCCATTCTCTTCCCTCAAAGTAGGTTGAATGAGTTTACTGGAATTCATTGGTAAAGTAAATGTAGTAGAGTGCAGATTTATAGTCTATGCCTCCATGGCATGTTCAGTGTAGTGTGAAGGATAACTGTTGCTAGATACTCAAACTTTGCTAACTTGTAAAACAGAAATATAATATACTATAGGATAGTGTTATAGGCAAACCTAACCTAGGTGGTAAGAGGTTTAGGGAAAACGTCCTGGAGGAAATGAATTTAAACTGAGAGCCAAATGGTTACTTTAGCTAGTGGGGGAGGGATTAGGTAATCTAGGCCAGAGGAAACAGCATGTGTGAATTTTTGGAAGAACTGAGTTTTTCATTTCAACTCTTAACCAACACATTTTGTTTACTATTTTATAGGTAATTTCAGGACAGAAACTCACACGACTATTTACATCAAACCAGATACTACCAAGTGAATGCTTGAGTTGCCTCGTTGAGCTACTTGAAGACCCCAGCATAAGTGCTTCACTGATCTTAAGTATTATCAGTTTGCTGTCTCAACTAGGTAGTACATTTAGTTTCTCTTTTTGAGTTTTTGGGAGATGTATGAATTTAATATTTATTAAAGTACAGATTTAGTTATAGATTCTCTTGGAGAATGGGTCACATTCAAAAGATTTCTTCATTGTAGGACCTCTCAGAGGTGATGTACATTGTGAATCTCTTCAAAGAAGGAAATACTGTGTGCAATATTTCTTATAATTACTGGATCAAAGAAACTGAAGCATATCAAAGGTTCAGTTTTCTAAAGAAAAGAACGTACTTTGGGAAATGCTGGCCTGCTTTTGAATTAAAAAACAAAACCCCCATACACATCATGCCAGCGTTAAGTACACCACTCAGAAAGTCATGCTACCAATCAAAGAATTATCTTTCTGTGATAGACCGCATTGAACTTAAGACCTAAGGGTAAAAATGCTGTTGCTTTTTCTTATTTTTTTCTCTTATCTTTAGTTTTTAAATGTTCACGTAATGGTCACTTTTTTCCCCAGTTTTGGGAGGAGATTATTTCTGTGCATGATTGTAAAATTACTATCTGCTTAGTATAAAAAAAATCCTAGGAATCCAGAAATATTAACACAGCAGCATTTTACAATGAACTTTCTTCAGTGATAGTAATGTTTTTATCTGTGCCGTACAACGTAATAGCCACTAGCTGCGTGGGTCTGTCAATCGCTTGAATTGTGGGTAGTGGACTGGAGAACCAAATCCTTAATTTTTATTAATCTAAATTTATATAGCCACATGTGACCTAGTAGCTACCAATTTAGACAACACAGATATAGAGTAAAATGGGAAGAGTCTTTACTCGTTACCACCAACCCTCATCATTTCTACCTTTGAGGATAAAATCTCATTTAATGGTTTGATATATGTATCCTTCTAGACCTTTTTCTATGCTATAGCAAATAATTTTAGATCTTTATTTGATTGTTTTAACACAAATCATATTGCAGAACACTAGGTGTTACTTTCTGTATCATTACCTTTTTAGTAGCTGCCTGGTACCATATTTAAATAGTACTATAATTTATTCAACCATTCCCCTAATGGTGGACACTCATGTTCTTTTTCAAGTTTTTGCTATTAGAATCAATAGTGCAATAAATATTTTGTGTAATTTTGCTCAAATGTGAGTGTGTTTCTGTTAGATAAATTCTCAGTGGAATTTCCAGATCATTTTAAAATTTTATAGCCATTACTGAAGTGCTTTCCAAAAAGACTGCCAGTTTGAATGAGAATTCTAGGCACTTCCAACATTTAAATATATTAGAAAGTTTTAAAGTCATAATCTTTTTATTTATTTTTAAATTATATATTTTTTAAGTAAAATAGACATATTTTCGAGGCATTTTGGATTTAAAAAAAATTGAGATCTTTTTTATTTATTTTTTATTTTGTTATTGATACATAATATTCATACATATTTATGACACCATAAATGTGTGATGTTTTGTTATATGTGTAGAAGGTGTAATGATCAAGTCAGGGTATTTAGGATATCCATCACCACAGTGGATTGATCATTTCTATGCGTTGAGAATATTTCAAATCCTCTCTTCTAACTATTTTGAAATGTGTAGTATTGTCGTTAATGCTAGTTACCCTACTCTACTGTTCAGCATTAGAACTTATTTCTTCTATCTGACTTTATGTTTGTATCCGTTAACCATCCTCTCTTCCCCATGTGCACATGCCCCCTACATCCTTCCCAGCCTCTGATAACTGTCATTCTACTCTCCACCTCTATGAGATCAACTTATTTAGCTCCCACATATAAGTGAGTACACGTGATATTTGTCTTTGTGTATCTGGCTTATTTCACTTAACATAATAACTTTCAGTTTTATATGTGTTGCTTCAAATGACATCTCATTCTTTTTTATAGCTGAATGGTATTCCTTTGTATAAATATACCATGAAGTGATCATTTTTTAATAGCAAAATTTCTACAGATATGTAAAGCAAGTTTTTTATTTGATATTAATTCCACATAGAGAAATCATTTGAACTTCTGGATTGGAGGGTATTGATAAATAGCCAAATCATACTTTATTTTTTAAATGTTAAAGTTATATGAAATAAAGATTATTTTTATTTCATCCATGAAGACCATATATAAAAATAATGTATTTTGAACTATTTTATTTTAACTTGCAGCTGTAGACAATGAAACCAGAGACTGTCTTCAGAGTACATACAATCTGAATAGTGTGCTGGCAGGAGTGGTTTGTCGGAGCAGTACTTGCCATAGTGATTCGGTGTTTTTGCAGGTATACACGCCCCTCAGTATGCTGTCACTTAACACCTGTTCCCCTTTCCATATTGTCAGATCAAAGTGGATAGTATCTATTATAAAGTAACTTATATATTCTGCTATATACTATGTAATCAGGCTCAGTTCTTGTCATTAAAAGCTGGTTACACACACATGTACTATTTAAATGTTTCTAGAGAGGGAAAGCTTACCCACATCTAGTACCATTATTGAAGAAAAACAAATCTACATTATAACTGCTTTGACTTATAAACACAGATGTCTGTGTTTTGAAATGTAAGCTATTCATATTAAAATTATAATTTGAGTTGGCATCTAGTCTCAATCTGTTGAGGAAACATTCTACAAAAATTAAAGCTATAGGTATACTCTTATTTCACATAGATTCAAAGCTCTTGCACTCATCATTATTTCATTGATCTGAAATGTCATCAATTGTAAGAAAGAAAAATATCACCAATTAAACTGATGTGCAATTTTGGAAATGGTAAAATGTGAAAAAAAGATATCTTAGAATTGATAGTATATGTGTGTGTTTCAACCTGCATTCAAGTTTAAGATGATTAAGTGAACAAAGTTTATGCAGATGCCCTGTTTGAGATAGAATGTGTAGAAATGTGTGGGTATAGGGAGATGAACCTTTAGGTTCTTAATGGTGTCATTAATTTGTATGTGTTTGAAAAAAACTGTTTTAAGAAATGGAAAAGTTCTTGCCCTGATCCCTCCTTCCTAAAATGATGACATGCTCATCATTTATAGGCACAATGGTCCATTCTTGTAAACAGGCAATGTTTCTACAGTGTTTATATTCATAACTGGTTTCTTATTTTCAGTGCATTCAGCTTCTACAGAGATTAACGTATAACGTCAAAATTTTCCATTCCGGTGCCAATATAGATGAATTAATTACATTCCTGATAGATCATATGTGAGTATGCAATCAAACATGTAATCAAATAGTCTGTTGGTCTATTTTTAAACTAAAACCATGTGGCTGATCAATTCTTCTTTGATAGTTTTTTCTAATTTTTTAAACTTAATGAGACTCTGATTCATGTTTGCTCCTCCTAGATGATTTTAAGGATCAAAAGTTGTAAAACAGCTCTAATTTTCATAACAAAAATTTATGAGATGAATTTATTTTATAGAAAATAAATTTTATTGTAGGAAATTACAAAGAATGCTAACAAAGAATAAATGTAGGAGGTCTGGCCAAGACAAAACTGTGATTTTCGCAAGCTTTGGTTAGCTACCCAAGCATTAAGTTAGACTTTGGAAAAGATTCAGGATTGGGTTTTTTGCTAAATGGTGTACCAGATAAACAGGAAGACTTGGCAAAAGTGATTCTGCCAGAAAGAGGCTGCAGAAAAAATTATTGAAACTGATAATTGTATGTTTATATTTAATCTTAATAGAACATACTGACAAAATAGCACATGGTCACTGACAGTTATTTTCATATTTTTATGGTGTAATTGAATAGGATAATTTGGTTTCAAAACATGAAATAGTCAGAGCTTGACTGGCTTCACATATTAATTAGATTTTTTGTGTATAGAAAAGAATTGAAATGTATAAGCTACTATATCATTTTGACTAATTTATAATGAACTTTATGCTTTTTGTCTTTTATGATTTTTCTTTAAACAAAACACCAATGTAAAACGACAGTCAATCTTCTGAAGATGAGTTAACAATGCCCTGTCTGGGATTATTGGCAAATCTTTGTCGGTACAATCTTTCTGTTCAAACACACATAAAGACATTGGTAAGAAGTTTATTGTTTTTTAATGTTTCTTATTTTGTGGTAGGTTCTACGCTTAAAGAAAATTTTATCCGTCTTTTTCTTAAAAAAAAATTCAACAAGGACTCTTATGTCTTATCAGCTAACCCATCAAAGCTAATGAAGAGTCAGACTGCCATATAAATAACTTGAAGCACTTCAGTTTTCATGTGTATTGTATTGAAGACTGTATGTTAAGGGTTAATGCAAATATTGATTTTTAAAAGTTTTCCCTCACCATTGCATCCCATTATTTGTTGCATTGAATAATACCAGAATTGCTAAATTATTTTGTGGTAATAGAAGGGAGGTACATCACTGGCAGTCCCAATTACCTCAGTTTTGTTTTCGCAAAATCAATGCAGATCCACCAGAAAGATCCATGAGTAAGTGTTCAGTCTCAACCACCAGTATTTGTGGTAAGTGAAGGCACACAAATGAACTTAACTGAACCACTTGTAGAAGTATATTAAATCAAGAAATTCACTGATTCTTTAAGGTGCTTTGTGAACAATTTCCTTGCTATGACAGAAAGGTGACAAAACTTGGCAAAAATTCATCTCTCACTCATTTGCACACATTTACCAAATTTTGTTTTCTCTAGATGCTCTTTGTTTATAACAGGCTTTGAATTTAAATTTCTCTCTGATCCAAATTTGTTTTATAGAACATTTATCTTTTAAAGATGACAGTCATTTCTTAAGAGTTGATAATGATGTTTAATTAAAATCTGCCCACTCTGTGTAAGACTTTTTTAACCAAAATATAAAATTCATAATTCTTTATTCTAATTTTAATTTTTTCTTCCCCAGAGCAATGTGAAATCTTTTTATCGAACTCTTATCACCTTCTTGGCCCATAGTAGTTTAACTGTGGTTGTGTTTGCACTTTCAATATTATCCAGTTTGACATTAAATGAAGAGGTAGGGGAAAAGGTAAATATGATTTTTGAAGTTAATACTAAAGTTTAGAGTCTCTCATATTTTACAAGTCATCGAGGAATTTTTTAAATATTTTAGGATGGTACCAACTTAATTTTTTTGTGTAATGTATTTTTTCTAATTTGTTTTTAAGCTATTCCATGCTCGAAACATTCATCAGACTTTTCAACTAATATTTAATATTCTCATAAACGGTGATGGTACTCTAACTAGAAAGTATTCAGTTGACCTGCTGATGGACCTCCTTAAGAATCCTAAAATTGCTGATTATCTTACCAGGTATGACTCACTTTAGTAAATTTTAGTACTTCTTTTTTTTTAACCAAGATGTATTTGTGATAAATAAAACTGTCTTCTTAAATAAAGTAAACTTGAATTCTTATGATTCACAGTAGACTAAATCGAAATGTTTTGATGTGCTTTACTCTTATTCTTTTTGCTTTCCTAAACTGAGATGTAAATGTATAACAAGGGGCGGGGGTGTGTGTTTCAGTCTTTGTCTTAGATCAATAGGGTTGTATCATTCTTCAGAATATAGACATCTTGACTTAGCTGTTTTAGAACCAGTTTTAAAACTTGAGCACTGTGATTCTTTGGAAGAATCTTTATTATAGGAACATTCATGTCAATATGTGTCCTTTTTTATTTTTTGCATAAAAATGGATAATGTTTCCTTTGGTGCATGCCTCTTTTGTTATAGGTAAAACAGGAACACATGTTTATATGTCCTTTCTATCTCAGTGTATTTCATGTGATCATTTATATTTTGAGATCAGGCAGTAACTGTTTTCCAAAGAGCCTTTTTGCATTCTGAGTTAAATTTTTCCAGTGCCTAAGCTGCTTTCTACTCTTAAATTAGGAAATTATTGAAATGGTTTCAAAGAGTTAAATTAATTCATCATCATAAATAAGAAATTATTTATACAGCCTCTGCTATGGTTAGGCACTTAGCAGCAGCAGGATGTGAAGACATAATCCCTGATCTTCAAAGACCATAGAATCTAGAAGTTAAAAAGAAAACGCTAAGCACTAGGGCAAAATTGACCACTATTCATATGGTAATTGATACTTTGTAAAACCAAGAAGCTTTCACATTAGCATCGCACCTTTTCTTCTCTTTAGCATCTCCAGAAAAGTTGAACTTTTTCTTCCAGGGTGCCCTCCCTTGGCATGCCTTCTGCATCTGTTGTAAGATTCTCCTAATGTCCATGTATATCTATTCTGGTTGCCAGATAGTGCTTATTTAACAGCTTGCATAGTAAACAGAAAATTTAAAAATTTCCTTTTCAAGGCCGGGCGGCTGGCTCATGCCTGTAATCCCAGCACTCTGGGAGGCCGAGGCTGAAGGATTGCTTGAGCTCAGGAGTTTGAGACCAGCCTGAGCAAGAGCGAGACCCTGTCTCTACTAAAAATAGAAAGAAATTAGCCAAACAACTAAAAATAGAAAAAATTAGCTGGGCATGGTGGCGTATGCCTGTAGTGCCAGCTACCCAGGAGGCTGAGGCAGGAGGATCACTTGAGCCCAGGAGTCTGAGGTTGCTGTGAACTAGGCTGACACCACGGCAGTCTAGCCCAGGCAGGAGAGTGAGACTCTGTCTCAAAACAAAAAACAAACAAACAAACAAAAAAATTTCCTTTTCAGGAAGACAGAAAGATAATCTGGTTTAGTATCAGAAAGAGGTTGCTTGATCACCATTTCTGTAAAATATCTCAGTTCAATTATCTATTTTCTTCTCTATCCAACCTAAAACCCCAGAATCACTTCTGACAAGTCTTCTTGTTTATCTGGTATACCATTTAGCAAAAAACCCAATCCTGAATCTGTTCCAAAGTCTAACTTAATGCTTGGGTAGCTAATCAAAGCTTGAGAAAATCACACAGTTTTGTCTCGGCCAGACCTCTTATATTTATTCTTTGTTAGCTTTCTTTCTCATTTCCTACAATGGCTCTTTCAAATAGGTATTACTTTCCTCTTGCTACCTTTCACACAGAAGATGACCTTATCTTTGTTTCACAGAAAAAAACAAAATGGAATTCCATTTGATTAGTGTTCCCTCAAATCTATGCACTTGGACAAACTTACCTGTGTTTATACCAAATTCTTACTTAGTTTCATCCTGTTTCACTCATAAACATATCCCATTATTCTATGCATTAAGTCCCAGTTTGTCCTGTCTTGAGTAGCTGGAACTACCAATGTGCATCACCACACCTGGCTAATTTATTTTTATTTTTTGTAGAAATGGGGTCTCACTGTGTTGCTCAGGCTGGTCTCAAACTCCTAACCTCAAGAGATCCTCGCACCTCAGCCTCCCAAAGTTCTGGGATTATAGGCATGCACCACAGTGCCCGGCCTTCAATTTGTCCTATCTTAAGCAGTTTCCCCTATCTCTTTAGTGCCTCCCATGCAGTTGACTCTTCCCATGTAACTTAGAAATATGCTGACCTTTCAACTTCTTCAACCATATGTCTGTTTTAAAATCTGTGACCTTCCATTGCATTCAAGATGAATATCCAGATTCTCAGTATAGCTCTCCATAATCGACCCTGGCAATATCTCAGCCTTGTTTCTTCACACTTTTTTTCTTACGTTTTTTGTCTAATTATATCAGGTAATAAATAGAACCTCCAACTTACTATTAATAGAAATGCCCTTTGATGTATCCTGTGCTATTTCCTCTGGAGTATTTCCTCTGGAAGGCTGAAATTCTTTCTGCTTTATATGTGTAACTCCTATTTATTCTTTTTAAGACTCAAGTCTGAGAAGCCTCACCTGATCAGACCTGCCCTGCCAAGTCTGGGTTTGACACCCGTTCTCTGTTCCATAGCATCCCATACATTCCTCCATTTTAGCACTACATTTTGTATTACCTTGTATTTTATATTTTGAATTACCTTTCTGTCTGCCTCCAGCTTTAGACTGTGAGCTCTCTGACAAGGTACCATCTTCCCAGATCTCGCATATAATATGATGTGAATGGCACCTCTGATAACTCTTGGAGGTGTTCAACACAGATTGCTGCCCTTTACTTCTCTATCTGCAGAGCCTAATTTAATGCTTGGTGATTTTAGGTACTTTATATAAATAAGTAACTGGAATTTATTAGCATTTTCCTATGTCCTTTGAATTTTTATAAACTGAACACAATCTTTTAAAAAAAAATAAGGCAATCAAGGTACTGAAAATTTCAATGATTTATAATATTTATTGGCACATGAGTCATTGTGTTTTAATAAATGACAGGACCAATTTATGTATATTATAGTAGTAAGATATGTTCTAAGTTTTAAGTGTAAACTTTACAAAGAATGTATATTAGAAGCCCAAATAAACAGATGACAGAAAATACACTTAACTTTTATATTAGTCTTGTAGATAAATCCCTTTTTGATGTGTTGATTTTATAATTATCATTTGATGTGTACTTTTATTTTAAACCTAGGTATGAGCACTTTTCTTCATGTCTTAGTCAAGTACTAGGTCTTCTTAATGGGAAGGATCCTGATTCTTCTTCAAAGGTATGTAAAAACATGACTTTTTGTTTTAAACTTTTTACACGCTATAATACGCAGAAAAGTCTAAATGCACAGCTCTCTGAATTTTTACAAACTGAACACAGTCATGCAACCAGTGTCTAGATCAGGAAGTAGAACATTACTGGTACTCTAGAACCTTCCTTGTGCTCCCTTTTAGTACCTATCTGTTCCTATCCTCTACTCTTACCAGGGATAACCACTGTACTGACTTACAACAGCATATTTTTTTTCTATATTTGAACTTTATATAAATCATATAATACATTTTATGTTTAGATTCTTATGTTCAATATTATGTTGTTAGATTCATTCATGTTTCATTTAGTTGTAGATTGGGGGTTTTTTAGACAGGAAGTAGGGTTTATTGGTGGGCATGAATAAAGAGGAAGCAGCACAGTGGAAGCCCTTGTGAATGCAGACCCACCACTTGTCCAGGGAGCCACTATTAGTGATGTATTTGACCCCACAGCCATCCAGGATGAGCCATTTCTCAGCCACCATGTCTTCAAATTCATCCACATTAAACTCTGTAAAGCCCCACTTCTTTCAGATGTGGATCTTCTGGTGTCCAGGGAACGTGAGCTTGGCCATGCAGAGGACCTCAATTACATGCTTCTCATTCTGCCACTTGGTGTGTTAATGGACACGATGACTTGGCCAATGCAAACCCTGGCCACTGTGCCCTGGGGCTTTCCAAAGGTGCCTCGCCTACCTGCCTAATGTCTAGATTGGGGACAGGATGAGGTCAGAGACGTGAATGTACATTGGAAAGGGCTGTTTCCAAGGTCCCTTAGGACAACCTATACAAGCAACAGGCTGCATATACTACCAAGTGGCTGCTATTTGCAGCCATTGCACATCAGGCCACCACGAGGAAAAGAGCGTATTTTTTGTTCTTTTGTTGATGGATATTGGCTATTACGAAGAATACTGCATTTACCATTTTCTGCATGTCTTTTGGTGAGCATGTGGATATGTTTGTCTTAGCTGTGTACCTAGGAGTGGAATCACTGTGTCATAGGGTATACATACGTTCAGTGGACACTGTAAAACACTTTTCTGAGGGCGTCAGTTGTACCAATATGTGAAGATTTGGTCACTCTGCATTCTTTCCAGCACTTGATATTTTCTATTTTTTTCACTTTAGGCGTTGTAATGGCTATGTAGTAGTATTGCATTGTAGTTTAAATTTGTGTTTCCTTAATGATAAGTAAAGTTTAATATCTTTTTACATTTGTATATCCTCTTTGGTGAAGTGCCTGTTCATGTCTCTTTCTCATTTATATGTAGGAGTTATTTTGGAGTCTTTTGATGGATATCTATAATGCAAATATGTTCTTCCATTCTGTGAGTTGCCTTTTCACTCACCCAGTGGTGTCTTAATTTTAATGTAGCTCAATTTATTGATCATCCTGTATGGTTGGCACTTTCTGTATCTCATTTAAAAAATCTTGGGCCTATTCTAAAATCACAAAGATGGACTCCTTTGTTTTTCTCTAAAAGTTTTATAGTTTTTTTTAACTTTCACATGCAGATCCATAATCCATCTTGAATTGATTTTTGTGTCTGGTGTGAAGTAGAACTTACTTATTGAGGCCAGACTTTATCTTACAAGTTTTTACAGAAGAAGAAAATTAGAATGGCTTTGAACTGCAATCATCTGCAACATCGGATCGAAAAGATGGTAGAGGGGTTGAAATAGTACAGTTTGTTGTTCCAATGTTTTCATTTTTTTCTGCGTTAAGATCTTTGTTTGTTAACTACTTGCCAGAGTCTTTTCTGAAATATATTCATCAGATGAAATACTTTGATAATATATTCTATACATTTTGAACCTTAAAATTTCTTTCTTATATCCCATATGGGAACTATTCTTAATAAATACCTAAATGGATCTTGATAAAGTGACTAGGAATATGTAATATAAATGCTAAATAAGGATTCTTAAGATAGAAGAAACATACAGAAAAGGAAAAACCTAATAATATTATCCAAATGTACTAAACTATCTTGGGAAATTTAGGAGTTCAAATAGGGCAAAGTAGTAGGAGCATTCCATAGGTATCAAAAAACCTAAAAGTGAATGGAGAAGTAAAAGTAAATAAATAAAAATTTAAAAAGTTAAAAAAAAATGTTTTTAAAATAAAAAAATTCATGATAGTGTGGGGAGCAGTGAAAACAAAAAGCATCTCAGTGTGGAAGAGATAGTTGGATGTCTTTTTTTTATATATAATAGCATACAAGTTTGTTTGATTATAGGGCAGATATAACCTTCATAGCAAAACCTTACCAAGGGTACTACACAAAAGGAAAATTATAGATCAATATCTTTCATAAACTTATTATAAAAATTCTAAATTATTAGGAAATCAGAGCTAGTGATAGATAAAAAAGATCATATCTCATTACCAAATATGGTTTATTCCAGGAATGCAAAGTTGGTTTAACATTTTAAAATTAATATAGTTTCTCATGTTAACGCAAAAGAGCAGAAAAATCATATTATCTCATTAAAAGAAGAATAGCATTTAATAAAATTTAATACCCATTGTTGAAGGTAAACAAATTAGAAATAAACAGAAACTTAAGTGCCAAAAATCTACGTCATCATTCTTAATTGAAAATGATTCAAAGCTTTACTTCAGATTAGGAGTAAGGAAAGAATGTCCATTATCACCAGTTGTGTTCAGCGTAGTATTGGTGGTCCCAGCCAGACCAATAAGGCAAGAGAAATGAATAAAAGGCATAGAGATTGGAAAGGAAGAAATAAAACTTACTGTTCAGATAACATGGTTGTGAATATAGAAAATCTAAAATATATCTACAGAAATAATTATTAAAATTAAGTGAATCTATTTAGCAAGTTGGCTGGATACAAGATTAGTACCTATAGATATATTTTTATTTATCTGTATTTTGGAGACAGACAAATATAAAATGAAATCTTTAAAATAAAACCATTTACTAATTTTTAAAAATGTTGGATATTTAGGGAATAAACCTAACAAAAACATGTATAATGCCTCTACTTTGAATTTACAAACCACTGAGAGAAAGACAAAACCTAAATAAATACAGGATACAACAAATTTATGGATTGGAAGAATTTACACTATGAGGTCAATCAGAACTCAGCAGGTTTTTAGTGGTTTTTGTATTTGTTTTGGTTTTGATGTATGTAGAAATTGAGAAGCTGATTATAAAATTTATATGAATATGCAAAGGTCCACAATAACCAAGGCTATCCTGAAAAAAATGAACAAATTCCAAATACTTATACTACCAGATATTAAAACTTAATATAAAGTTACAGCAATGAAGAGAGTGTAGTATTGTCATAAGGGTAGATAGCCTAATGAAACAGTAGAGTCCAGAACCAAACCCACAGATACGGTCTCCTCCTTTTAAGACAGTGGAGTCTTAAAAGTATGGCCATTTCAAAAAATAACACTGGCTAAATGGAATATCTGTATGGGAGAAAAGCTGAATCTTGACTCCTACCTCACACTAAATACAGAAGTAAGTACAAGATAGGTTTTAGATCTAAATGTGAAAAGTAAAAAACAGTGAAGCTTTTAGAAGAAACATCTAACAGAATATCTTCACAGGCTTGAGATAGGCAAATATTTTCTTAAACAGGAAATAAGCACTCACCATACAGGAAAAAAGTTAATACATTAAAATTAAATGTTTCTGTTCATGAAAAGACCACCAATAAGAAAATGAAAAGGCAACTCATAGAGCAGGAATAGATATCTACAATGCATATATCTAACAAAGCACTCTTATCTAAAATGTATTAGTTTTTTAAAAAGTTGTACATATAAGTCTGAAAAAAACACTGAGCCCAATAGATACCTGAACAAAAAACTTGAATTGGTCAATAAACATAAAGTTGTTGTTCAACTTTATTAATTTTCAGGGAAATGCAGATTTAAATGGCAACGTAATACCACTACACACCCACCACATCAATGATTAAAGTGAAAAATATGGAAAATGATAAACACACCATAACTCTCATACAGTACTCACAGTACAAGTTATGAAAACTGGTATCATCTACTAATCCTGGGCATGTGCATAAACTATGACCCAGCAATTCCACTTTTAAGTATTTACCCCAAAGAATTAGATACATATGTTCACAAAAAGACATATAAAACATGGCAGTATTGCTTCTGATAGATAAGAATTATAGACAACCCAAATGCCGTCAACAATGGAATGGATAAACTATAGTGTTTACTTACGAGAATGAAGAAAATGAAACGGCGTGCTACAACATGGATAAATCTCACATAATGCAAAGCTAAAGAAGCCAGACATTAGAGTATATATTATAAGATCATATAAAGTTCCATGTGAGTTTCTTTGTATAAACTTGCAAGCTGATTGGAAAATTTATAGGGAAACACAAAGATTCAAGAATAGCCAAGATAAAATTAATCTATGGTGTCAGAAATCTAGTGGGGAGGAGTGATTGGGGCAATGTGTAGGAGGAGACACAAAGGGTCCTGGAGTTTTGGTAGACTTCTCTTTGTTGATGTGTTTGCTAGTTACACAGGTGTGTTATTTTGGGGAAAATCTAGCTTTGAACTGGTGATTAACTTGTTTACATTTTTGTGTGTATGTTATAAGAAAACTAATGTACATGGAAAGCTATCTGCTTGTATGTGCATAATGGGTCTCTGGTAAGATACACAGGAAACTGATAACATTGCTTACCTCTAGGGAGTGTAACCAGAGGTCAGGGTTTGATTTTGGAACCATGTGAATGTATTACCTATTCAAAAACAAGTACAGTCATGCGCTGCATAACAACTTTTCAGTCAACAACTGACCACATATACGATGGTCCCTTAAGATTATAATGAAGTTGAAAAATTCTCATCACTTAGTGACATCATGGCCATTGTAACAGTAGTGCAACATACTACTCATACTACTCATGCTGGTATAATCAAACCTGTGCTGCCAGTCATATAAAAGTATATGTACAATTATGTATAGTACATAATACTTCAGAATGATAATAAACACTATTATTGGTTTATATATTTACTATACTCTACTTTTTATTATTATTTTAGAATGTACTCCTACTTATTTAGAGAAAAAAAAAAGATTAACTATAAAACAGCCTCAGGCAGTTCCTTCAGGAGGTATTCCAGAAGAAGGGATTCATTATTACCGTAGGAAATGACAGCTCCCTGTGTGTTATTGAAGACCTTCTGGAAGATAGTGGTATTGATGATCCTGACCCTGTGTAGGCTTAGGCTAATATGTATGTTGTGTCTTAGTTTTAACAAAAAAGTTTAAAAGGTAAAACCAAAATATGTTTTTAAATACAAAAAAGCTTATAGAATAATTCAGATATAAAGAAAGAAAAAATTTTTTACAGCTGTACAGTGTGTTTGTGTTTTAAGCTGTGTTATTACAGAAGAGTCAAAAATTTAAAAAGGGAAAAAGTTTATACAGTAAAAAAGTTATAGGAGGCTAAGGTTAATTTACTATTAAAGAAAAAATTTTTTATACATTTAGTGTAGCATAAGTGTACAGTGTTTAACGTCTACAGTAGTGCATAGTAATGTCTTAGCTCTTCACATTCACTCTCTACTCACTCACTGACTTACCCAGAGCAACTTCTAATCCTTCAAGCTCCATTTATGATAAGTGCCTGATACCAGTATACCTTTTACTGTACATTTTCTATGTCTAGGTATATTCAGTTACACAAATACTTACCATTGTGTTACAGTTGCCTACAGTATTGAGTGCAATAACATGCTATACAGGTTTGTAGCCTAGGAGCAATAGGCTATTATGTAGCCCAGGTACGTGGTAGGCTATGCCATCTAGGTGTGTGTAAATACACTCTGATGTTCGAACAACTAAGAAATCACCTAACAATGCGTTTCTCAGAACATGTCTTTAAGCAACATGACTGTGCTACAGTTTATGTTTAAATAAATTAAAAATTGTTCATTATTTGTTATAGTAAATACTAATGAGCCAGATCTGCTAAAATCAGATACTGTCAAGTTGATTAAAACACAAATCTAATTATATGTCATTTGCAAGAAACAGATTTTAAAAAGGAAGAAAAAGTAAAAATAAAGTAGATGGGCAAAGAAAATGATAGGTTGATAGTATATGAAATATGATAAGATTTAACTTAACATCTAATTGACAGGTTGATATGGGATGTTATATCACAGTATGTGGCCCAATTTATAAAGTAGAGAAGAAATGGGGTACGATAGGGGAGATAAGGGTCATAATGCCAGCAGTGTGCAAACATAGTATAGAAGTAGCCATTCTTAAGGTTTTAAAGCTTTGGAATGCCACTTTATATCTTATCCCTGTGTGCTTAATAGCAATTCTTGAATTTTAGGATTATAGCAAGTATTCTTAATTCTAATATTATTTTTTAGTTTTTTTATCATTTTAAAAACAAAACGTGTTTGTATTTTAAAAATGTTAAGTACTATGGAAGAAGTATAACTTCTGTTGAAGTTGCCCTTTTCTCTGTGGTTCTCACAGTCCTGCTTATCACAGGTAAGCACCATTGGAAGCTACTTTTAAGGTTTTTTTCAGGTAAATATATGGCATTTTGAGTTTCATTGTATGCTTGCTTTGTATATTAAAGTCCAGTGAAATTGACATTTAATGAAGACTTTATATTGCACAGGTTTTAGAATTACTTCTTGCCTTCTGTTCAGTGACTCAGCTACGCCATGTGCTCACTCAGATGATGTTTGAACACTCTCCATCTGGCAACATTCTGGGAAGCCGTCCTAAATGTTCAGAACCTACTGTGGCTCTACTTCGTTGGTTAAGCCAACCTTTGGATGAGTCAGAAAACTGTTCTGTTTTAGCATTGGAGTTGTTCAAGGAATTGTTCGAGGTAATAGGATGATATAGAATTGACTTTTCTACTTTCATGACTCTCAGTTAATTTGTTTTCAAAAACATTCATAGTGAAGTTCCAATTATTCATACACTTGAGGAAAACTTCTAAATTACTAACAGTCATGCTAGACTCCCTATCATTCAACTACTGAGGTTTTTTTCTGCCAAATTCACATATATTAGTGTTTTCCCTTTTTTCACTGAATAGCTTATGTATACAGTAGTTGTTTCAGTGTAATAAGTAAAGGTATTGACAAGATTTGTATGGTTTGTTGTATAGACTATACTTGTAGCAGTCACATTCTCTGCATCTCAGTAGATGCTGTCTAGTGCCTTTATTAGGCCGTTGAGTGGATTAATATGGGAATGTTGGATTTGGTAAGTGAAATGGAATGGAGCATACCAGACTTAAGTGCTAAGCATTTAAAATACAATAAAAATCTCTACATTTTCATAGATTTTACTATCTGGGCAATTTAGCATTCTCTGCTATTTTCCCTGTTTTTATACCCATTGAGCCTACCGCAGTGTCTTCCTAAAATATTTCACCCATTATAAGTGGATCCTATGTGCAAACATATGTATATGAGTGATCAAGTATGTTTATTAAGGATTATGCACAAATTATCCTTTATATTTTATCTTAGTCTTGACTGTTTCACAATCAGTTTTAACATTTAAAAATCCCTTTGAAATTCTTGATGGAAATTATTTGTGGTTGTAAACTAGTAAGACGAATGTCTATTATTTAATTATTAATTAATTATAATTGCATTTAGCAAATTCAGGATATTTTCAGTAAATACTTTGGGTTTAGAATAATTTTAAATCACATAGTCCATCAAAAAATGTCTTGCTTGCAACACTTTACAGTTTGAGAAAAAACCATAATAGCCCTCAAAATTGGATAAAAGGGTAAATTTTAAATAACTGTTTTTAAGTAGGAGACTCAAGTCAATGAAGTATTGAAGTAAGTGTAAAAAATGTAAGGGTGTTACAGTTCAGCGATGACTGTCTCTGCATTCTATATATTATCTTTAATCATTGGTGATGGTTAATTCTCCAGGATGTCATAGACACTGCTAACTGTCCAGCAGCTGACCATTTTGTGTCCCTTCTGCTGCCTACAATCCTTGATCAGCTGCAGTTCACAGAACAAAACCTAGATGAAGCCTTAATAAGAAAAAAATGTGAAAGGATGGTCAAGGCCATTAAAGTTTTGTCAAATATCCTTTACTGTCATAAATTTGAAAACTATATAAATAACCGTTCTTTTTTTTCTAGTATTACATTTGCTGCATTTTGTTTTTATTTGTAATTTTGCCACTTATATCTATTCAGAATTATTGAACTAAAATTTAAACTATAGAAAAAAATCTCAATAAAGATTCTCAAAAAGTTACCCAGATTTTTCCCCTTTATTTTTCTGTGTAAAACTTTTAAGCCAAAGTATATTTTAAGAAATGCTTTTTAAATTTGATTTGAACATTTTTATCACAATTTGAAATTTGGAGGTATATTCTAAGATGACTATTCCATTACTCCTTGCTACTCTCTTGTGTTTTTTTTTTTGTTTTTTTTTTTTTTTTGCCTTCTTTCTCACTCTGTTGCCCTGGCTAGAGTGAGTGCCGTGGCGTTAGCCTAGCTCACAGCAACCTCAAACTCCTGGGCTCAAGCAATCCTACTGCCTCAGCCACCCAAGTAGCTGGGACTACAGGCATGTGCCACCATGCCCGGCCAATTTTTTCTGTATATTTTTAGCTGTCCAATTAATTTCTTTCTATTTTTGGTAGAGACGGGGTCTCGCTCTTGCTCAGGCTGGTCTCAGACTCCTGAGCTCAAACGATCCACCCGCCTTGGCCTCCCAGAGTGCTAGGATTACAGGCCTGAGCCACCGCGCCCGGCCCTCTCTTGTGTTTTTGATGCTAATTATTGCCCTTGGACAATTAGTTGTGCCATTTTTTGGTGGAGTGTTTTAGCAGATAAAGAAATATTGATAGAGTTGTTGTGATTTTAGACCAGTTTTTTTAGCTTGTGTTTTACAAATAAAAGCCTCCATAATTGTTGTAATAATGATGATATTATACTTGCTTATTTAAGAAACACAAATTCATTTTAAAAAGAAAAGAAAACTCTGAACAATTAGTGTTGCTGCTTAACTTCCATGTGTTGATTTTCTTAGGTCTTTCCTTGTGTTCACTTTTTCTAGATCAACTGATTCTGAGTTGCTAAGAAGTGTGAGGCCTAATTTTTAAATATTTCATTAATATTTTTTTAACTATAAGAAAGGTGTTTCTATATCTCAACCAGATCTCTTAAATTTACCTGGTCAGTTTTCCTTGTATCACGGAGTAACAAGAATATGCCCAACTTTGTCCTGTCTTAGGGCAAACTCCACCTCTGTTTGCTCTCCTCTCTATGCTGCTACTCCTTAATTTCCCTCTTTCTTTACAGCACTGACTTTCAACCCTGGCTTCATATTAAAATCACCTAGGGAACATGTAAAAATTTTGATGCTGGAACCTTACATCCAGAGATTCTAATTTGATTGGAATAATGTAAGACCCTGAAATCAATGGATGGTGTGTGTTTGTGTGTTGTTTTTCTGTTTGTCATTGTTTAGACTACCCAGGTGATTCTAACATGTTGCCAAAGTTGAGAACCACTGCAGTAGAGACACATGATTACTTTTCTTTACCTTAGAAATATTTATAATTAATTTGGTGGGGCCTTCTCATTGAATCCTGCTATAACTTGGCCTTTTTAAATGATAAATATTTACATTAATTTACAATATACATGCCAGACCTGGTGGTTCACGCCTGTAATCTGGGAGGCCCAGGCAGGAGGATCACTTGAGGTCAGGAGTTCAAGACAATATACAAAATATGAGAAAGCAACTTCCCTTAATTCAACAAATATTTATTGAACCATTCTGATCCATGATAACAGAAAAATGAGCATCCAGTGGAGAAGCATCCTTTATCTGTTTTACCCTTGAGTCAGAAACTTTTAGTGCCAGTCCATCTTTTGCCACTTACCAGTCAATTAAATGGTTTGAGCACCAGTTTCCTACTCTGTCATTGTGCTAATGTAACAGTTTACACCATACTGCAGTGATGACATGATTTGTATGCAATCATCCTGAATGTTATGAAGTACTTTACAAATATAAAGTATTTTGAGAACTTTTTGTTTGTGTATCTTAACAAAACTTAACCTCTGTGTGGAGATGATACTCTGAAAATGCATATTGCAAAAATTCTGACTACTATCAAGTGTACCACTCTGATAGAACAACAATTTACATACGGCAAGATTGACCTGGGGTTTGGAACAAAGGTAGCAGATTCTGAATTATGGTGAGTATATGAAATCTAATGGCAAAAGGACAAGGCAATAAAATCAAAAGATGCCGTTATTCTCATTCCTTTTGGAGGATCGTCCTTGGGTTATAGTCTGTTAACTCAAAGTATAGCAGAGAATTAACAAAAATATATTGATAATGGATTTTTTTAAAATTTGTTTAATTTATAGATTGTGTGCTTCTGAAGAAAAGTATTAACATCTGTGATTTGTATTGTTTATGTCATAATTGTCAGTGATCATGGTCCTCGAGAGCAAAGATTATCTCTTTTTACTTTTTTGTTCTGCCTTTCAGGTGCAAAGCTAATAACATGGCCTAGTATAATTCATTCACTGCATATTAGATATTCCATATTGCCTAAGATTATCCCCATTGTTATGCCATGCCAAAGCTAAGAATTAAATGGGTTACGTTCCAGGACTACTGGTTATTTGAAGCACAAAGTTGAAGCACGTAGATATTTGAGAGTAGAGAAAGAAATACTCTCTAAGCTTAGACTATTAATGCCAATTTGTTCTCTTTGGGTCTTGAGTTATAAAACTTGTTGATCTCTATGATATTTTTACTCATCAACAGAAATAATACTTTATCTTCTTGAGTTTTAAAAACAAAAGTATTGACTTTTTTCATTTTCAATAGAATTGTGGACAGACATAGCTGTAAGAAATTTTTTGAGTTATCTAATGTAGATATGACTTATTTTTAAAGCAAACTTGCTGCTGATGTAGTTTTGAAAACTCTTGATTTAATGAACAAGCTTAAACAGTTGATTCCTGGTATGGAAGTAAGCTTCTACAAAATCCTTCAGGTAAATTTAAATTCTTTCATGTGTAAATGTTCCTAATGTATAAGTTTGTGTTTTAATTTTCTTTAGAAGGTGTTTCTCTTAGAACTGGCCATCAGAAGAAAGTTTAAAGTTGTTAATTGTCTTAAGTAGTTCTAATAGTCTTATTGCATAGTTATTTTAGGTAGTTTCACAGGAATTGAACATAAGCGCTCCTGATTCTAGTGTGCAGAATGTTCTCAATAGTGCTGCTTCCTTAGCCTTTTCCTTTCTTGTGTAATACTTGCAAGTTTTTTCATTTGTTTCTGTTGGCATTGGGGGAAGGGTGGTATTTGTTTTGGGGTTCTGTTTTTGATCAGGGTTGATGAAGCAGGGTACTAGGGGATAGGGAGACATCTAAAAGAAAGGGACTTGATTGCGAGTGATAATAAGATTAGAGGAGGTGTGCAGAAAATGGCTACCTCACAAATTTCAACTCTAATAGTAGGTGAATTAGAGCTATAAATTTGTCAAAAGACAAATTCATAACAAATTTAGTCTAAAGATCTAATTGGCTTTTATTTGTGATTCTAGAATTAAGCAACCTCAGTCTATAAAATAGAATAAATTGTTCCAATAAGCGAAGCAGAGGAGGTTGGCTTGACAGACAAGGGCTAAAGAAAGCAGAAGGATTTGTTGTTTCAAAGTTACTTTCTTTATAGGATTAAAACAGGGGGACTTCCTTATTACAGTGACTCAGGTTGACTAAAATCTCCTGTGCAATTTTTATTTGTTTTTATTCGTTGAAAACTGGCCCATTTTAAAGTACAGGAGGCTAATCTAAAACGATGGCCTCCCATAAACTTTTTTTAACAGTATCTACCTTGATATCTACAACACTTGGCTTATGATAGGTGTTTAACAAAAATACGTGAATTACATTATTATAGTAAATTAGCAGAGATGGCTCTAGTGAATGTATAGACAGGGTAGAAGCCAAAACTGATACCTTAGGCATGGGCCACTTACATGCTTTGAGAGTGTTATGCTTAAGAGACTGGGTTCCAAATGTTGATTCTACTAATTGTTAGTCAATGCAGGCTTAAGTAAGATATTTTTGCCTGGCTAACCTTCAGTTTCCTTGACTACAGACCGGAAATAATGATTCTTGTCCATGGGAGGAGTTATAAAATGTTATCATTAGGCGTTTTGGAGATAAAGGCTTGCTCTTATCATAGTTCTGTGGCATTGGATTATACTTGAGTACCTACAAGGCACTTAAAATTTTAATTATAAAGAATTTACATTTTAATATTTTCCTTACTAAAAACTTAATGCATTTTTTTAAAAAATTGAGTCAAACTGCTTTTATGTCAATACTTAGGAGACGTGTTTCATGGTACAAGGTGAGCATCCCTAATTTGAAAATGTGACATCCAAAATGCTCCAAAAGTCAAAAGTTTTTGAGCATCATCGTAACACTCAAAAGAAATGTTCATAGGAACATTTCAGATTTTGGATTTTCAGATTAGGGATGCTCAACCAGTAAGTATATAGAGATACTCCAAAACCAAAAAAAAAAGATGCAAACTTTGAAACACTTCTGGTCCCAGGCATTTCAGATAAGGTATATACAACCTGTAGATGATTTGGGTCTTAACAGTACTAATACAAAATATTTACTGACATGAAGGACTTGAAGTAAGTATATTGTTTCAGTTTTTAAATTCTCTGATTTGAGTTCATTTTAATTTTACTTTTTATTTCATGGCTTTAATTTGGAAACGATTAGCCATTTTTTAAGTTTTTCTTTTAAATGGTAGCTTGAAAAAATAAAACAATTCTAAACATCATCAGTTGTAGGTGATATTTTAAATCTATCAAAGTATGTGAGGCATAATTTTTATAGGCACACTTGAAAGCATTCAAAACCTTGGCCAAATTTTTTTTAAGCTTGTATTTTGTTCATATTGATTGCATGGCAGTGAAAACATCTATTCAGCTATAAAAAGGTAAAGACTAGTAATACATTCAAACATCAGATAGAAACACTTTTGAATTTGCCTAGAATTGTTTTATGATTTAGCTCTGTATACTTACTCACCTTACTCTAAAAGACTCGACATTGTTTATTCTTTCTGCCTCTTCTTTTCTGGTTTCTGATTTGTTTAGGATCCACGTTTGATTACTCCTTTGGCTTTTGCTTTAACATCAGATAATAGAGAACAAGTGCAGTCTGGACTGGGAATATTACTGGAAGCTGCTCCACTGCCAGATTTTCCTGCTTTAGTGTAAGTTGTAATCGTTTGGAGTGTATCTCTTGTGGTGTTGAAATACCCTGCTATGTGTCTTTAGTCCTTAATATAAATGTGAATTGAAGACTTCATTGTAATAGTAATCTTTTAAATGATTGAAAAAATTTTGTATTTGATTCCTATAAATGAAAAGTCCAGATATACTCAGGGAAAAGCTAGATCCATTAGTTATCCAGGTACTATCCCTCTTTGTCTCTTGCCACCTCTTTTTAATGATAGCCTCCATACACTCAAAGCTTATATCCTACCAGTTTAGTTCTTCCACAGAAAGAGCTTTTCTTTCCAGATCGTTTAAGTGAAAGGTGTAAGCATCACTGTCCTTGACCAGATCTGGGTCATTTGCCAAGGGGTCAGATATTATATGAGAACCACATGGATGAAAGTTAGTTGGAATAGTGGACTGGGAAAGTTCCTAAAGAAAAAAAATCTGTGCTTCCATCCGGAAGTGGAATAAATGATGGCCGGGCAAAATTTTCTACTATACTGACTAATTTCAAACAATAAGAGAATATTTGTAATTATGTTTGAAAAAAACTTCAGGTTTCCAGGGCTCTCTATAAACTAAATGGTTAGCAAATGTCTATTAGGCATCTACTTTAATTATTTTTAAACAATTTAAGTGGTTTATATAAATGAATTTGTAAAAGTGATTTGAATAATTTGAAACAATTGATAAATAGGTAAGACATTCCGTATGTGTTCGGGTCAGCAAACTGGCCAGTGGACAGATGCCTATTTTTGTAAACAATTTTATTAGAACAAGGCTATACCCACTCGTTTTCATATTATCTGTATTTCTATGCTGCTTTTATTTATAACGGCAAGGTTGAATAATTATAACAGTCCATATAGGCCTTCGAGCCTAAAATATTTACTATGATGTCTTGTCTTGTAAGAAAAAGTCTGCTAAGCCGTGCTATGCCATTCACTGATTTAGCAATCCCATTTTTCAGAATTAATAACTTGGGTAGTCATAAATTAAGAATTAAAGAACTACAGATGCAAGACCTAGAGACCACACATAAACAAAATTTCCTTCATTTTATAATAAATATTTTTTAACAAAAAAAAATAGACAAACAGGAAGCTTTTTAAGTTATAAGATAGAAGTGGTCTGTGAAGCTGCTCCATTTTGTGGTGGATTACTTGCTTCAACTGTAACAATCTGACATGAAGCAAAACCCCAAAGCTTCAGAGGGGAAAGCTACAGCCTCACTGAACGCGGGTGTCTTATCCTCTGCCTCCGTATGTGAGGCCTTCCCTGTCTTATTTGTATTGTAGATAATTTTCTTTTGGGGCACTATGTCCGGTGCCCATTTATGCTTACTATTTAATATCCTTATTTGACATTATCTTAGGCACTTTGATAAGGTGAATTATATGATGGATGCATCAGTAGGTAGGATTTTTTGCGTATTTGCTTTTTTGTTTTATTTAAACATTTAACAAATGAGGCGAGGGCCACCAGCCCTTCTAGATATTTTGGACGTTGTAGTAAATTAGACTAGATGCCTGCTATCATGAGGTTTGCACTGTAGTTGGGAGATAAGTTAAAAATTTTTTTTCATATTTTGTACATCACTGTGGGGAGCAGGGGCAGTTCATATTAGTATTACATAAGGCATTAGGGATGGCCTCTCTGAGAAGGTGGATTTGAACTCAGAAGAAGAAGGAACCAGCCAATACAGATTTTGTAAGAAAGTGTTGATCCAGGTAAAGGAACAGCTCCTACAAAGATCCTGATGCAGGAGGAAGATGGGATTTTTAAAGGGACAGAATGGAAGTCAGGTTGGTACGAACTTACTGAGTCAGAAAGACAAAGGTCTAAGGGCATAGATAAAGGCCAGGTGATGTCACCCACGATAAGGCTGTTCTGACCAAAACTAATAACTCTGTTCTTATTACAGATAATCCAAACTCACAAACTAGTTTTACAATGCTTCCAAACTAGAGGCAGAGGCGTCATAATGAAGGGTAGAAAAAAATGGGTCCTCTGGAAAATTTAGAACATTGCCCAAAACTCTGTTTCATCATGGTCTCCAAGAAAATTACTTCAAGATTATTTTCAGACTTCTATTCCAAAAACAAAAAAAAAGACCCCTTCTAAAAGATTCCCTAATTCTACACTAATTCTGCCTTTTACTCAATTTTTTATGTAATCATTTTTTTTTTTCTTTTTGACTCCCATCCAGACTTGGAGAAAGTATAGCAGCAAACAATGCCTATAGACAACAGGAAACAGAACATATACCCAGAAGAGTTCCTTTGCCATCCTTAAATCACAGTTTTCCAACATCAGTGAAGTCTTTAACTCCTCCTCTTTTGAAAGATAGCATTCCTGGATTGAACATTGAGGAATTAATAGAAAAACTTCAATCTGGAGTGGTGGTGAGTGAAAAATAGCAATTATAAATGGGATAGTACCTGGTACATACCAGCTATATGTCAGCCCTAATTATAACATTTATTTAAACTTTAAATACAGATTAAATTATTGAAACCTTATCTTTTAATCTTAAAAATAACAATATTCTTGAAAGTTTGGAAAGAAAGGAAGAAAAATGGATCATTAAATTCCAACATTTAACACGGCTGTCATTCTTTCCCTGGTCCTTCCTCCCACCCAGGTTAAGAAATATTTTTAAAATTTTTCACAAGCACACCAAATTTTACCCAGATATTCTTCTGCAGTAGCTAGGCTAGTGAAATATTTGTGACCCACCTGATACAGCATTCATTTCTTTTTACTTTGTTACTCATCATTAAATTTCAATGATTTAATTTCGAAGTGGGCATTTATTTTATTTTCTCAAGTGTTAATATGTTCTGTTTTTTTACTCTATGAAAACCTAGGTAAAGGACCAGATTAATGATGTGAGAATATCTGACATAATGGATGTATATGAGATGAAGCTGTCCACATTAGCTGTGAGTACAAGCTTATTTTAACTATGTGTAATAAGCTTTAATAGATGTTTTCCTAAAATGATGAAAATTAATGGTATGTTTTCTTACAGTCCAAAGAAAGTAGGCTGCAAGATCTCTTGGAAGCAAAAGCTCTAGCCCTTGCCCAGGCAGATAGACTGATTGCTCAGTATCGCTGCCAAAGAACTCAAGCTGAGACAGAGGTATGCACAATATACAGACATAACTGATTAGTAGAAAAATTAATAAATGAAGTAAAATATGTACAAAATATATTAGTTATATATCTGTTACTCTAATTGAAGTAAATTGTTCTTAGCATGTGACATGACTACTGCCTCCATCTTGAAACTCTCTCTTTAATTTTGGTTACATCATTATCTTCTGATTTTTTTTCTACCTAATTGATATTCTTTTCCCATATCATTTATGGTCTACCTTTAAATGTTGGAGGTTCCCAGAATGTGTTCTAAGCCCTTTTTCATTACTTCTGTGTTCTGTGATTTCAACTATTATCAAAAGGTTAATGTTCCCAATTTTACATGTCAAGCACAGATCATTTTCCTGAGCACTAAATGCTTCCTTATACCTCCATTTAAATATACAGCAAATATTTCAAACTACTCAGTGTAACCAATAATGACCTAATCATTCTTCCCTTTTTTAAAATTTATTTTTATGTATTCCCTCTGCTATTTTTAGTTTTCCAAATAAGAAACCTGGAAATCACAGTTTACTTCCTAATTATTCACCAAGTCCAGTTGATTCTACCTTCCGAATATTTCTCTTTTTCTGCCTTGTCTCTATGTCTACCACTATTTGCAATCTGTCAAATTCTTTTCATTTTTCATAGAAATCACAGCAGATCCTCTAATTTCTCTTCCTACCTTCAGTCTACTACCTTCTTGTCAGCCACCCTCCACACTACAGCCAAAGTCATCTTTCTTCTGTGTTTGGTTCTACCCTCCCTCACCCAGGGATCTCCGAGGCAGTAAGCAATCTGACGCTGTCCCTCCTGTGCTGAATATCCTTCATAGTAGCTGCCATTGCGTTCGGAATATCATTGCAGTTTCTTAGATTGCCATACAAGGATTCCAACTATGCACTTCTCAATCCAATCTTGAATTTTTGCTCATTTTTTGCAGTCAACCATATGAGGCTACTTTGTACTTTCTGGAACTTGCCATACTCTTGTGTTTCCCTGTCTTTGCACTTGCTATTCCATGTCTGCAACACCTTTTCCTCTCGGTTTTTGCCTAACTTCTCATAATCCTTTAAATTTCAGCTTACATGCTTCCATTTTCCAGAAGCCTACTCTGTTCTCTTCCTTCTCACACATATATCCTTCCTCTTTGTACCTACTCTGTGCTTACCTCTTTATAATATTTCTCAGACCGTGTGAAAATCATATTGCCTGCCACCGCCACGCACAGTGTCAGATACTGTATCTATGTCTCCAGGCACAGTATTTGGCACATAGTAAGTGCTCAGTAAATTTGACGTTATGCTATGTAGATGTAGATATATATATATATATATATATATATATATATATACACACCTTATGAGTGAAAACTGCAGTAATAATGAAATTCCCAGCAGATACAAATGGAATCTATATAATTTGATATCATTTGTAATGAATTGTAATAAAGTTGTCAGGCCTTTGAAAGAGGCATCAAAACCAGTGACAAGTAAAATACCTTTTAAGTCTTTTTCAGAATAAAAACATTCAAAAAAATATAAAGAAATATAACCATATTTCCTTTTTCTTATTTTAATATGATTTCATTTGTCTCAACTGGTATGTTGGATTTATCATAAATTCCAAGAGAGAAAATTGGTGATATTAAAATCATTTTTCTCTCTTCTCTCATGGCACATTCTTATATTCTGTGTCTGTTGGACATGTCTTGCATTTTGTTAGAGAATGTAATGTTTTATCCATATGACTGGAAAAGCTTATCATAAAAATAACACTAAATAATTGGGTGTTACCTCTTTACAGTCTATGTCATAAAAACAGAGAAGGGCTTAGGTTTTCCCCTGACATTTTAAAATAAGTAGTATTTTTAAAACTAAAGGGGTGGGAGGAATCCACTTCTTATTCTAGTTACTTTTCTGCTTTTTATTGTTTCATGCTACATATTAAATATGTACAGTTGTAGGTTGTGGTTCCTAATTATGCTAGCTTAATTTTAAGAGTTCAGTCAAGCATCTGTGATGTAGTTAAGATATTATTCTTAATTCTTACTCAAAATGGGAAAGCTGATGTGTACATAATTAGGTGCTTTAGTGTTAATGGCTACTCCGAAGGACCATACCCTTTCAATTGAGTAGTGTATGTATAGCTACCCGTGTGTTGCTCCAGTTTTATTCATTTCCATTAATCTGGTCTTAATAATGTTTTTGTCAGACAATCTATTAAATAAAAAACTATAACAGTATCTGATTTATTGGAAGTATTAATAGTTAAGTAATAAGTATATATGACTAAGACAGCTTTGCGTAACCCAATAGATGCTAGTCTATTCAATATTTAGTAAATCTTTTAAATTATAGAAACTTGAGAGTATTATATAAATGATAGCGGGAAAGTCTGTGTTATTTTTCTTTTTTAAGGCACGGACACTTGCTGGTATGTTGAGAGAGGTTGAGAGAAAAAATGAAGAACTTAGTGTTTTGCTGAAGTCACAACAGATTGAATCAGAAAGAGCCCAGAGTGATATTGAGCATCTCTTTCAACATAATAGAAAGTTAGAATCTGTGGCTGAAGAACATGAAATATTGACAAAATCCTACATGGAACTTCTTCAGAGGTAAAGAAACTAAAAGTTTCTGTGCAAGGTTAAAATCAGGAATGAACACACAGTCTTTCTTTTCTGTGATCCTGAAATCCTTTTGTAAAAATTTCATATATTCCATTAATACAAGGTAAGTAGTTAGCAAGAAACTTAAGTCATAGTGAAATGACATATTTTTTCCTCAAACTCAGTATCAAAGTTGGAAACAAAATAAAGGTTTCTTCGTTTCTTCTAGTTGACTTCTTTTATTTATTCATACAGTTACCAGTCATTTTGGATGTAAGCTCCACCAAGACAAGTTTCTTTGTGCATTTTGATCGCTCACAAATCCCGAGGGCCTGTAAGAGTGCTTGGTACATAGTTAGGCACTCTATTAATAACTGTTGAATGAACTTAGTTGTTGTCACAGTTAGTATTAGTTTGACTTGGTCATTCCTGCAGATCAAAAGTAGTTGAATATTGACAATTTCATATTATTCAGCCTAATAGCATGGAATTTAGGTAATAGTGTATAACTCATCTCTGAATGTCATTGAATATAGTTTACTTATATGTGTGACTATCTGTAGAGTAAGTTTTTCTAGGTGCATTGCTGGGTAAAATGGTATGTGCATTTAAAATTTTTATAGATATTTCCAAACTGCCCTCTAAAAAGTTTATACAGATTGAGTATCCCTTATCCTTTGAGCATCATGTTGGCACTCAAAAAGTTTGAGATTGTGGAGTACTTCAGATTTTGGATTTTTGGATTAGGAATGCTCAGCCTGTACCAATTTATTTGCCTCCTAACAAAGTTTCATTGGTTTTTCCTCCTTTATCAAGCTCTTTTACCTTTTAGGACAGTTTTAAAACTTCTGAATTACAAGGAAGACCAGGGACAATTATGTATTTTCTACCAAAAATTAAAGTAAAAACACTTTGGGGAACTTGTTTATTGTTTTAATTTATATTTTAAAATTGCTCTGTGCTGTCAATATAGAGATGTAGACATTTTTAACTTTGCATAGTACATGTACTTATTTGCCCATCAATAAAAATGAAGATGGGAAAATGAATCACGTCTAGAAAATTCGTGATGACAAGGTGATTTCTAAACAGGATATTTTCCCCAACGGCAACTTTGTTTATAAAGTCTGATTGTTTGAGGCACCACTGATAAAATATACTATTAGTGATAAGTTGGGTGAGAACCCAAGCAGTGAATGTGGAGAAAGAAGAGAACGTAGCCAGTGGTCCAGGAGAAATGTTGGTTTCTAGGACCTGCTTATGTTTTAGATAGTGATTTAGAAGGCAAAACGGAAAAGTCCTTAAATGGCCAGACGGATAACAAATAAATGAAGCTGACTGGGGAAAGTTCATTTGTAATGGGTAGACTGTCTAAAGGCATTCAAATTCAGATTGTTAAAAAACTGCGTGGGACAGATAAAAGCCCTGCTGGCCAAATTTGGCCAGTGCCACCAGTGTTTTGTTTTGTTTTGTTTTGTTTGTTTTAAGCTTTGTACTTATTGAAGTAAAAACACCTTTTTTTTGAGACAGAGTCTGTCTCTGCTACCTGCACTAGAGTGCAGTGGTGTCATCATAGCTCACGGCAACCTCAAACTCCTGGGCTCAAGCAACCCTTCTGCCTCAGCCTCCTGAGTGATGGGACTGCAGACACAAGCCACCACACCCAGCTAATTTTTGTATTTTTTATAGAGACAGGGTCTCACTGTGTTATCCAGGGTGGTCTCAAACTTCTGGCCTCAAACAATTCTCCTGCCTTGGCCTCCCAGAGTGCTAGGATTACAGGTGTGAGCTACCACACCTGGCGAAAAAAGGGCATTCTATGCTTAAGATAGTCAAAGTATCACTTTAGAAAAGATTTTTTCTGTATTTACCTTGCAGGTAAAATAAGCAGAGCTATTAGATGCAGAGCTTTAAAGGGGGAGAGAAATTTAGAATCCTAAACTTCAAAAATAGCTATATGTATTTATAGCAAATTATATAATGCAATATTATCTGTAAAATAATGCTCTGTCCATAAATATGAGGTTAATGCCCCACATATTTCTATTTCATAGTAATTTTTACCACATCAGTCAGCGGAAACATCTTTACTTCCTTTTAGAGTTGATCAAATTTTATTGAGATCCTGCTTGTTGATATCATTCCTCTTCTTACCCGCAGTGTATATAATTTGGTTAGAAGAAATAGTAAAGAAAACACTGAGGTTTTTTTCTCTGTATGTTTTCTTCCATAAAGATACCAATTCATTTCTTTGTCTTTTCAGAAATGAAACTACTGAAAAGAAGAATAAAGATTTACAGATCACATGTGATTCTCTGAATAAACAAATTGAGACAGTGAAAAAGATGAATGAGTCACTCAAGCAACAAAATGAAAAGTAAAATCTCTAGTTCTGTATTCTAAATATTTGGGATTTTTTGAAATAAAATGATTCTGTTTCTATATTGATGAAATTAATAAAATTATCACTTATTTTAAATATAAAATATATATTGGCAGAATTTACAGCCATAAATTTTCTCTTGAAATATTTCTTGGGGAGAAAAAGCCACAAATGACATGTTTCATTGATATTTTCTTCTATTTTTTTTTTTATAACTTCAGAACTATTGCTCAATTAATAGAGAAAGAAGAACAGAAAAAAGAAGTACAAAACCAGCTAGTAGACAGAGAATATAAACTAACAAGTAAGTGGATTATTTAACACATTGTCTATTTCTAATGTTTTGCATTGGGAAAAAAATCAAAGCATTAGTGGTTTCTTTGTTTTCTACTTTTCTCATTCTTCCAAACCATAAATCACATTAAAAACAGCTTTCCTTTTCTTGCCATAACATTTCACAAAAACAGTTTAGTTAGATTGATCAAGTTAAAAAAGACATTTTGTTGAAATCTGTGGGGTAATCGGAAATGATTGCCCTTTTTAAATAAAAAATTTTCAAGGAACATAACAGCAGGTGGCAGTACTAGGTAACTTTTAGTTATTAGCTTCTCAATAGTATATCTGTGAAATGATCCACAAAAACATTTTTGTTCTAACTCACTTGCCTTAGAACACAGACACCTACCTATATAATTTTTTATAATTGTAGCTCTCCTTTTCTTTTTTAACCCTTAAGCTTTGAGGGTTGTCCTTCACCTCTTTAAAGTATATTTAGAACATAGGACAAGGGAAAAACATGGAGATTTAGTATTTTATATAGAATACTGTCATACAGGAAGAGTTTCAAGGTATTCTTTATTCAGCAAATACTATAAAATTTCCAGCAAGATGTTTCTTCATCTTCCTAGGTGTCTTTCTTTCATTCTTATAATATTGCTACTAAACTTTTTCAGGGTATTGTCAGTATAAGATTTCTGAGTATAGGCCGGGCACGGTGGCTCACACCTGTAATCCTAGCACTCTGGGAGGCTGAGGTGGGAGAATCACTGGAGCTCAAGAGTTCAAGACCAGCCTGAGTAAGAACGAGACCTCATCTCTACTAAAAATAGAAAAATTAGCAGGGTGTTGTGGCACATGCCTGTAGTCCCAGCTACTGGATAGGCTGAGGCAGGAGGATCCCTTGAGCCCAGGAGTTTGAGGTTGCTGTGAGCAAGGCTGACGCCACCACTGCACTCTAGCCAGAGCAACAGAGTGAGACTCTGTCTCAAAAAAAAAAAAAAAAAAAAAAA